>CAUYLG010043621.1:0-26428 GCA_963573385.1 Cacajao melanocephalus
TTTTTTTTTTTTGAGATGGAGTTTCGCTCTTGTTACCCAGGCTCGAGTGCAATGGCATGATCTCGGCTGACTGCAACCTCCGCCTCATGGGTTCAAGCAATTATGCCTCAGCCTCCCGAGTAGCTGGCACTACAGGCGCGCACCACCATGCCCAGCTAATTTTTGTATTTTTAGTAGAGATGGCGTTTCACCATGTTGACCAGATGGTCTCGATCTCTTGACCTTGTGATCCACCCGCCTTGGCCTCCCAAAGTGCTGGGATTATAGGCGTTGAGCCACGACGCCCAGTTTACGAATTCGTGTTGGGTTGGATTCAGTCGTCCTGGGCCGCATAGGTTGGGCAAGTTTGGTGTAGAGAATAAAAGGGATGAGGCTTCTGCCCCACCCTTGGAACATTGATCAGGATCTTTTTTGGAGTGTACCTCTTTGCTTAAAGAGGCAGAGGGTCCACCCTAGACAACAGCAAAACCATCTCCAAAAAAAAAAAACTACAAACAGCTGGATATGGTGGTGCGCTCTTGCAGTCCTAGCTGCTTAAGAGACTGAGGCAGGAGCATTGCTTGAGCCCAGGAGTTTGAAGCTGCAGTGAGCCATGATTACACCACTGTACTCCAGCCTGGATGACAGAGGGAAACCCCTCTCAAGAAAAAAAAAGAAAAAAAAAAAGGCAAAGGGTCTTCTTCTAAACTGTGTTCAAGGGGCTTCCCTTAAAATGAAAGTGAATTTCATTAAAATTCACACTTAATTAGAAAGCAAGTCTATAGGCCAGGCACAGTGGCTCATGCCTATAATCCCAGCACTTTGGGAGGCCGAGGCAGGTGGATCACCTGAGGTCAGGAGTTCAATACCAGCCTGGCCAACATGGCGAAACCCTGTCTCTACTGAAAATACAAAAATTAGCTGCGCTTGATAGTATGCACCTGTAGTCCCAGCTACTTGGGTGGCTGAGACAGGAGAATCACTCGAACCCAGGAGGTGAATGCTGCAGTGAGCTGAGATCGTACCATTGCACTCCAGCCTGGCAACAAGATCGAAACTCTGTCTCAAAAAAAAAAAAAAAAAGGCCAGGTGCAGTGGCTCACACCTGTAATCCCAGCACTTTGAAGGGTGAGGCGGGGGGATCACAAGGTCAGGAGATTGAGACCATCCTGGCTAACAGAGTGAAACCCCGTTTCTACTAAAAAGACAAAAAATTAGCTGGGCATGGTGGCCCGCGCCTGTAGTCCCAGATACTCAGGAGGCTAAGGCAGGAGAATTACTTGAACCTGGGAGGCAGAGGTTGCAGTGAGCCAAGGTCATGCCGTTGCACTCTAGACTGGGCAACAGAGCAAGACTCCATCTCAAAAAAAAAGCAACCAAGTCTGTAATTGTTACTTTTGCTGAATCTTGTTAGCAAATCACCAGGCAGGCTAGAGGTAGGGGTTGAGGGACGCCCCTCCAAAAAAAAAAGCTTTCAGAGGGGGCTTGTCAGTAAGTGGAGCTGGCCTTAGGAGCAGAGTTGGAAATACATAAGTAGATATAGAGAAAGAAAAGCCGGTTAGCTAGAATCCCTAGGTTAACTAGACTCAGGACATCCTGTGTGATAGGGGAGGTGGGCATTTGGCTTTCTCCTGTTGGTCCTAAATTAAAGGGAGTGGGGAGCAAAATATTCGTTAAAGCTATTAGATATTGATCAAGTCCTGATTTGGGACCTGTGGCTGTAGAGGCTATGAATTGGCTTTTGGAGCTGGTTGCTGCAGGGAGTGGATCAGAGTGCTATTTTTTTTTTTCTTTTTTTGAGACGGAGTCTCGCTCTGTTGCCAAGGCTGGAGTGCATTGGTGCGGTCTTGGCTCAATGCAATCTCTGCCTCCCAGGTTCAAGCGATTCTCCTGTCTCAGCCTCCTGAGTAGCTGGGATTACAGGCATGCGCCACCATGCCCAGCTAAATGTTTGTATTTTAATAAGACAGGGTTTCACCGTATTAGCCAGGATGGTCTCGATCACTTGACCTCGTCATCCATGCACCTCAGCCTCCCAAAGTCCTGGGATTACAGGTGTGAGCCACCGTGCCCAACCCCAGAGTGCTATTTTAATATATGGTCTATCTGCTGTCCATTTGTACATGAGGTGCTGAAGATGACAAGTTCTAGGGAGAAAGGGGATTGCAGGGCTGCTGGTTCCCTTGAATAGAGTTTGGAAAATTGATCTAGCCTTAGAAATTCCTATACTTATTGTAGTGGCCCATGCATTTCATAACAAGTTCCAACACCAAACACAGTGACTTTGTATTAAGTTTTGTCTGTGGGCCCCATTAGAATTCCCGGTTCTAGATCTGCCAAGCAAGAGAGCTTCAAATTAGGGCTGGCCTTACTGACTCTCTTTTTTTTCTTCTCCAGCTCAGCCTGACGCCTAGGATCCCACCCCTTGTCAAAGACCAGGCCCTGGAAGCCATGTTCCCACCAGTCAGTGGGAAGGTGAGCTGTGGCTCCCCATCTGCTTCCTCAGTGTAGTCACTGCCACCAGCAGGTCCTTCCTCAGGTTGAGCCCTCTTGATCAATGTGGGGAGTTTTCCTTCTTAAAAAGTGTGATGTAGAGAGCTTAGCCTCTGGAGTCACATGGGCTCCCTTCAGTAAGTTACATAAACACTCGGGCTCCAGTTTCCTTTTCTATAAAATGGGTCAATGAGAGGGCCTGTCATAGCAAGTTGTGAGGACTCAGTGAAAAACGCCCTGTGAAGTCCTTTGCGCAGGATCTGGTTACAGTTTAGCAGCGGGTTAAGTTGTCGCTGTTAGTCCTGTGGTAGTTGCCCATTGTTTCTTCCATGAGCATTATCCTGCACCCACTGCTGTACACACTCCAGGTGCTGTCTTCTGTGCTGGGAGATCAACTCAACCTGATTAGCGAGATAGATATGTAAGGAACTTCTCATAATAAATTCTGAACCATTCCTATGAAAGGGTATAATGGAAGGTCATTTATTGAATTTGTAGCATTATGGAGGGCGATTAGAGGATACTGAGTTGTCTGTCTTTTTTTTGAGACAGAGTCTCACTCTGTCACCCAGACTGGAATGCAGTGGCATGATTGTGGCTCATGGCAGCCTTGACCTCCCCAGGCTCAGGTGATCCTCCCACCTCAGCCTCCCAAGTAGCTGGGACCACAGGTACATGCCACCATGCCTGGCGAATTTTTGTATTTTTTGTAAAGACAAGATTTCACCATGTTACCCAGGCTGTTCTTGAACTCCTGGCTCAAGCCATCTACCAGCCTCAGCCTCCCAAAGTGTTAGGATTACAAACAGGAGCCACCCTGCCTGGCCTAGTTGGGATTACAGGCGTGAGCCACCCCACCTGGCCTAGAAGAGACTTGAGTTTGAAAGAAAGGAGAGAGGCTCCGGACACAGTGGCTCATGCCTGTAATCCTAGCACTTCGGGAGGCCAAGGTAGGCAGATCACCTGACATCAGGAGTTTGAGACCAGCCTGGCCAACATATAGTGAAACCCCGTCTCTAGTAAAAATACCAAAATTAGCTGAGTGTAGTGGTGCACGCCTGTAGTCCCAGCTACTTGGGAAGCTGAGGCAGGAGAATCGCTTGAACCCAGGAGGTGGAGGTTGCAGTGAGCCGAGATTGGGCCATTACACTCCAGCCTGGGCAACAAGAGCAAAACTCTGTCTCAAAAACAAACAAACAAATGGAACTTTTAAGCAACATTTGGGGCCCAGATATCAATGTACAAGTCCTAGCTGTTGATGGCTTCTTGGAAACTGCAACTTTAAGGGAAACTGTATATATCAAAACCATTTTTTTTCCACCACTGTTACAGTGAAACAAAGTTACTTAAGGACTTGCTGCTGTAGGTACTTTTGCTAAAAGTCAGTTTCCAAGAACCTACTGCAGATGTTAAGAGGAGTTACTGTGCAGCAATGAATCTGGGAGATGAAGCCATTTTATTCCCATGCTTGTTAACCTCGTACAGGTGCAGGAATGCAGGTGGCTGAGTAGGTCAGATTGAGGACATTGAGCACTGCTCTGGTAAAAGAGTGACATTCTGGATGATGGTGAGAAAGGGCCTGCAACCATAGCGGTTGAACTCAGGTTTGATAGGCAGGAAAGAAAGTCCATATAATTTGGGAAATTCTGGTGTCTGTCTGCAGGGGGAGCTATACGAAGCTTCTCCGGATGGGGGTGGGCATTTCCTATCGCTGACCACTTACAGGACAGTGAATGGCTGCCTTGTACACGTCCCCTCTGAACCATACAGTGTCTTGTGAGAGGAGGGAGTGCGTAGACAGCCCCTGGGTCCCTCTGCTCTGTAGCCTGCAGTGGTGTGGGAGTGAGTGTGTGGCAGCTTCAGTGCTCAGCCCATGGGAGGGGGACAGTCACTTGCAGATGTAAGGTCTCCCTGTGCTCACTGTGCTGTGTCCTTTGTTGCCCCCTCTGGATATGCTCCCCAGGTGTCTGGGATTTGGTCTGTACCTTTTATATTCCCCAGCAACGGGCTCCCTTGCTTTGGCACATCTGCCTGGCTTGTGGCAAAGGGATGAAGAGGCTGGAGGGCTCCGGAGGCCTGGGGGAAATTGAGGTTGGGTTTCTCTTCCCATGGCTCCCTCCCTGCCATTCTGTGGGATGGGTGTGGCTCCATCCTCTTCGGCCCAGCTCCAGTCTTGCTCCCCTTCCAGAGCATTCTGGGTTCCAGCTGCCCTCCCCACCTTATTCCTTAGACCTAGCAGGCCCTGGTTCCCCAGGGTGGCCAGCACCCGTGAGCTTCCGCATTCCTTGTTCATGTTTGTTGAGCCTATTCATCCCTTTGCAAATAGTCTGGACATTAACCAATCCCCAGTGACCTCATCTCTTTCCTAAGGAACCCGGGGCAGAAGCAATACGTTATTTGTGTAGAGCAGGGGTCAGCAAACTTCTCTGGACAGCTTGGTAAAGTTTCGCTGAAACACAGCTGTGCCCATTTGCTTACTTGTAGTCCACGGCTGCTTTTGTGCTCCAACGCAAAAGCTGTTCCTCAGATTGTTGATTTGCTGTTCCTCAAATTGACAGCAGGTTTGAGGAACTGGAACAGAGACCAGAGGGCCTGAAAAGCCTAAAATACTTACCATTTGGCCCTTTAGAGATTAAGTCTGTCAACCCCATAGTATGGAAGCCAGCATGTCTGGCCTGAGGGCCAGAAGGCCTGAATGGAACCCTGAATCTATTCCTTATGAATTGGGTGGCCTTGGCCTGCACACTTCACCTCCCCAAACCTCGGTCTCCTCACCTGTAGAATGATCATCATGCACAAGGTATTGTAAGAATTGCAGTTACCTTTATCAGCTACTTTTCCAGGAGCTGCTCTCGTTTGAGGATGTGGCGATGTACTTCACCAGAGAGGAGTGGGGCCACCTTGACTGGGGTCAGAAGGACCTCTACCGAGATGTGATGCTGGAGAACTACAGGAACATGGTCTTGCTGGGTAGGACACGGCTTGAAGATTGGGCTTTGTCTGTGTTCTGAGTGTCTGTGCAAGCCCTCAGGCCCTTATCTGTAATTCCAGAATCAGAAAAAGTGCTGAAAACAAAGTTTATTCATAACTCATGTGGCTACAAGCCCTGACTGGACATCACCACAGTGAAACCTGACTTCATCCCATAGGAAACCATTTATTGTCTTTATTTTTCCAACTTGGTGTGCATTTCTATATGCCCAACTTCAGAAAGAACAGTGTAGGCTGGGCACGGTGACTCACGCCTGTAATCCCAGCACTTTGGGAGGCCAAGGTGGGCGGATCACCTGAGGTCAGTAGTTCGAGATCAGCCTGGCCAATATGGTGAAACCCATCTCTACTAAAGATATGAGAATTAGTCAGGTGTGGTGGCGCATGCTTGTAGTCCCAGTTACTTGGGAGCCTGAGACAGAAGAATCACTTGAACCTGGGAGGCAGAGGTTGCAGTGAGCCGAGATCACGCCACCGCACTCCAACCTGGGTGACAGAGTGTGACTCTGTCTCAAAACAAAGCAACAACAACAATAACAGTGTATTTGAAGGTACCACTTCAAACCCTACTGGGGATGATACGTTATGTAAAATACACCAGGTCACCTTTCTGAAATTGGAAAAATTCTGACTCCTGAAACACGTCTGGTCCTAAGGGTTTCACATAAGGGATCGGGGACAGTGAATAGTTGTGTTTTTGTGTGTGTGTGTTAGGGCTCAGACAGAGACACTTAACGCATTCTTCACTCTCACCCCATGTTTCACATCTGTAAGACCTCCAGGAGTTGAGAAGATTATGGTGGATTTACAGTCCAAAGGCTCACTTCTTATGCTCCTGAAAGTCTTTCTTTCTTTTCTCTGGAAATAGGTAACTTCTTGGTTTGTAACATTAGTGGGTGCTCAGGAAATGATTTTAAACCAACTTCATATCTGAACCTTCATGGCTTCCATCTTTTCAGGAGCCTAACTCCTCCTATTCCACTGTAGTCTCCCACCGTGAGAGTTGCCTTGGTAAATAGTTTTCTTTCTGGGGCCACATGTTTGGCCCCTGCACTGACGCTCTTAGCACAGGGTCTTGACTACCTCTTGTGGGATCATCTACCCACCTCTGGATTTTTATAATTTTAATTTTCCCTTTTTAAAAAAAGCATTATAAGAGCATACATCAGTACATGGAAGGTATAGAAAGGGAGGAAGAGAAGAGGAATGTGTTCAGGAGTAACACCGTTAGTATTTTGGAAGATTTCCTTCCAGTCTTTTTTTTCCTATGCCTTTACAGAAGTAGCTGAGCATATTCTATGTATAGTCCTGTAATCTGTTTTAAACTTAACATTATTGTATCAGCATTTCCCCGCAGAAGCAGTAAACAAGCATAATTCCACTGTGATCCATAATAATATTTCATTGTTTTCTCATTTGGGACATTCAGCTTGGCTTTGTTTTTGTTTGTTGGTTTGCTTGCGTATTTATAATGTTTGAATAGATGTTTCTGAGTATAAATCTTCCTATGAATTTTTGATCATTTCCCAAAGACTTTCCCCAAATCAGAATTTTGAAGTTAAAGGAGATGGCACTTTATTCTTTATTGATTACTGAATGATTCTTCAACAAAATTTGTACTGTTTTGTATATCCAATAGTAACATTTGAGAATGCTTCTTTGTTTTTCTTTTTTTTTAGAGATGGTGTTTCGCTCTTGTTGCGCAGGCTGGAGTCCAATGGGGCCATCTCAGCTCACCACAAACTCTGCCTCCCAGGTTCAAACAAATCTCCCATGTCAGCCTCCCGAGTAGCTGGGAGTACAGGCATGCGCCACCACGCCCAGCTAATTTTTTTGTATTTTTAGCAGAGACGGGGTTTCTCCACGTTAGTCAGGCTGGTCTTGAACTCCCGACCTCAGGTGATCTGCCTGCCTCAGCCTCCCAAAGTGCTGAGATTACAGGGGTGAGCCACCATGCCCAGCCGAGTTTCATTCTTGTTGCCCAGGCTGGAGTGCAGTGGTGCCATCTTGGCTCACCACAACCTCCACCTCCTGGGTTCAAGTGATTCTCCTGACTCAGCCTCCCAAGTAGCTGAGATTACAGGCACTCACCGCCACACTTGGCTAATTCTGTATTTTTAGTAGAGACAGGGTTTCTCCATGTTTGGTTAGGCTGGTCTTGAACGCCTGACCTCAGGTAATCCGCCCAACTCAGCCTCCCAAAGTGCTGGGATTACAGGCATGAGCCACCGCGCCTGGCAGAGAGTGCTTCTGTACTATATCATTGCACTCTTCTATGCATTTTACTAGTTTTAAAAATAATTTTCATTATAGAAATTCTGGAAAAATACATCAGTAAATAGAGTAGATAATAAAAATCACCTGCAGGCCCACTTTCCAGAAATAACTCCTGTTAACATTTTGGTTTACTTTTTCCCAGTCTGTCTGTGTGTCTATTACAGGACAAGGATCCCTTATCCAAAATGCCTGGGACCAAAAGTGGTTTGGATTTTGGATTTTTTTTCTGGATTTTAGAATACTTGTATGTGTGTAATAAGATAATTTGAGGGTCTGACCCAAGTCTAAACAAGAAATTCACTAACGTTTCATATACACCTTAGACACATAGCTTTAAGGTCCTTTTGTTTTTCCCTGGGGAAGGCTGAGTTAACTGTGTTGTGCACCTGTGTTTTGATTGCAGCCGGTCACATGAGGTCAGGTGTGGAATGCTCCACTTGTGTCAGGTTAGTGCTCAAAAAGGTTTGGATATTGGATTAAGGATGCTCAAACTGTATTAATTACTTACACATACATAACGCACACATATACATAGCTTTTTAAAACAAAATTTGGATCATGCTATACATGAGTTTTGTATTCTGCTTTAAAATACATAAGCGGTATTTTTCTATTTTAATACATAGTGGGCCGTGCACAGTGGCTCATGCCTGTAATCCCAGCACTTTGGGGGGCCGAGGTGGGTAGATCACCTGAGGTCAGGAGTTTGAGACCAGCCTGGCACTAAAAATACAAAAATTAGCCAGGCGGGGCGATGGGCGCCTATAATCCCAGCTCCTTGGGAGGCTGAGGCCAGAGAATCGCTTGAACCCCAGAGGCAGAGGCTGCAGTGAGCCAAGATTGTGCCACTGCACTCCAGCCTGGGTGACAGAGTGAGACTCCGCCTCAAAAAGAAAACCAAAATACACCAAAAAAAACCAAACAAATAGTTGGCCAGGTACAGTGGCTCACACCTGTATACAGTCCCAGCACTTTGGGAGCCTGAGGCAGGTGGATCACCTGATGTCAGAGTTCAAGACCAGCCTGGCCAACATGGAGAAACCCTATCTCTACTAAAAATATAAAAATTAGCTGGGCGTGGTGGCGTGCGCCTGTAGTTCCAGCTACTTGGGAGGCTGAGGTGGGAGAATTGCGTGAACCCGGGAGGTGGAGTGAGCCAAGATTGTCACTCCAGCCTGGGTGACAGAGCAAGACTCCATCGCAAAAGTAAATAAATAAATAATTGAATACAAGGATTTTTAATATCTGCCTGATACTTTTGCCTTCATTGCAATAATGTGCTACGATTGATTTAACTGTTTCCTGTTGATATTCAGTTTATTTCCAGTTTGACACTGCAGTACCACTGTGCTGAACGTCTCTGGCACATTCATCTTGGTTGCAATTGTACTTTAGGCTGTATTTCTAAGAGTGAAATGACCACAGCCAAAGGTATGAACATTGTTTAGGCTTTCAATAAAGACTGCCAGATATTTACAAAGATTGTGCCAATCTCTATTGTCACCAGCCCTTTTGATTATTGTCCTTATCTCTGCTTGCCACTAAGCCCCGGGTCATGTCTTTGTAACTCACTAACGGCCACATCCCATTTACTTCTCCATGAGTAGGATTTCAGTTCCCCAAACCTGAGGTGATCTGTCAGCTGGAGAACTGGGACGAGCAGTGGATCCTGGATCTACCGAGAGCTGGGAATAGGAAGGCTTCCGGTAGTGCTTGCCCAGGTGGGTGAGGAAGAGACCCAGGCGAGTGGCATCAGGAAGAGGAAGAGAAGTCACGTTAGTGAAGCCCCTTCTGGGTGCCAGATGCTGAGCCAGGTGCTAGGCATATATTATCCCACTTCATCCCTCCTGCCCTGTGAAGTGGGAGGAGATCAGCGTCCCCATTTCCCAGATGAAGAAACTAAAAGATTAAGAGTCTCACACAGGCCTGGTATGGCAGCTCATGCTGCCAGTCCCATCACTTTGGGAGGCAGAGGCAGGAACATCACTTGAGCCCAGGAATTCAGGATTAGCCTGGGTGACATGGTGAAACCCCGTCTCTACAAAAAATACAAATTTAAGCTGGGCATGGTGGCGCATTCCCGTAGTCCCAGGTACTCTGAAGGCTGAGGTACAAGGACTGTTTGGGCCTGGGAGACAGAGGTTGCAGTGAGCTGAGATTACACTACTACTCCAGCCTGGGTGACAGCAAGACTCTCAAAAAAAGAAGAAATCTCATACAGTTGGGAGGTGGACAGTGGGGTTTGATTTCAAGTCTGGAACGCTCATTCTCTCTCTCCTGCAGGAAAAAGTGCTGCTTTGATGCAGCTGCTCTAGTGTTTTCTAAAGTGACAACTCTCAGGTCACCCTAGGGGCCCCTTGATTCTACCCTCATTACTTGTCCTTTCCCTGTGCTGCCTCTTGTTCCCTCGCTTTGTTTTGTTATCATATTTCTTGACATCTGCATTTTTCTACTTACTGTGTCCTGATGCAGCCGCTACCGTTTTTCACATCCAAGGTTTCTCTCCTTGGTACTACTGACATTTTGTGCTGATGAATTCTTCGGGGAGGGATAAGGGCATGTCCTGTGCATTCTAGGATATTGAGTAGCACCCCTGGCCTGCATCCTCCAGACGCCAGTTCAACCTCCCCATGTGTGACAGCTAGAAATGTCTCCAGGCATTGTCCGAACCCTGCTCACCCTACTCGAGACCCACTGCTCTAGTCAGTTGGCTTTTGTCCCTACTTCCCTCTGGTTCCTTTTCTGTTCTGTCCTATGCTTTCTCCATTTTTTTTTTAATAAAAAAAAAAATTTTATTTTTTTAAAAAAGACGGGGTTTCACCATGTTCGTCAGGCTGGTCTTGAACTCCTGACCTCAGGTGATCCGCCCACCTTGGCCTCCAAAGTGCTGGGATTACAGGCGTGAGCCACCATGCCCCGCCACTTTCTCCATTTTTAAGTAGATGCTTCACCTAGAGTTATTAAAAATGTAGCTAGGCCGGGTATGGTGGCTCATGCCTGTAATCCCAGCACTTTTGGGAGGCTGAGATAGGCAGATTGCTTGAGGCCAGGAGTTTAAGACCAGCCTGGTCAACATAGTGAAACCCCATCTCTACTAAAAATAACTAGTGCTCGCTTCGGCACACACATACTAAAACTGAACGATACAGAGAAGATTAGCATGGCCCCTGCGCAAGGATGACATGCAAATTCGTGAAGCATTCCGTATTTTAAAAAAATAAATAAATAAATAAAAAATACAAAAACTAGCTGGGCGTGGTGGTGCACACCTGTAGTCCCAGCTACTCGGGAGGCTGAGGTACGAGAATCTCTTGAACCTAGGAGGTGGAGATTGCAGTGAGCTGAGATCATGCCACTGCACTCCAGCCTCAGCATGTCTCAGAAGGTGTGTCTTGAAGCATAACATTCTACCTCTCTGACTTTTATTTGGCACTACTGAGTACCTAGAATAAGTTGTTTTTCTAATAACGGTGATGGGCTCTGCTCTCACATTCTCTGGCACACACATTTCTGTGCACTTTTAGTGAGTTTGTTGGTGCTGAGACCTTTTTGTTATGAGTGAAGAGTCCAATGAAATTCAGAATTTCAGGCTGGGTATGGTCGCTCACACCTGTAATCCCAGCACTTTGGGAGGCTGAAGAGGGTGGATCACCTGAGGTCAAGAGTTCAAGACCAGCCTGGCCAACATGGTGAAACCCTGTCTCTACTAAAAATACAGTAATTAGCTGGGCATGGTGGTGGGCGCCTGCAATCCCAGCTATTCGGGAGGCTGAGGCAGGGGAATAGCTTGAACCCAGGAGGCGGAAGTTGCAGTGACCTGAAATGGTGCCACTGCCCTCCAGCCTGGGTGACAGAGCCAGAGTCCATCTCAAAAAAAAAAAAAAAGAAATTCAGAATTTTGGCTTGAGTCTGACGATGCAAACAAGATCACTTCTTAGCTTCATTTGATTGCCCTAGATCCCTAACCATTGGCTTCTCTTCCTTTTTTGCTTCTGCGGTGGATAGGTCATTTACATATTTTCTTGTTATTTGGCTAGGTTCTGAAGCCAGACACAAGATGAAAAAGCTAACTCCAAGACAGAAATTTTCTGAAGATTTAGAGTCATATAAGATATCAGTGGTAATGCAGGAATCAGCCAAGAAACTTTCAGAAAAGTTACAGAAGTGTAAAGAATTTGGGGACAATTGCAGGCTGACTTTCCCTACTAGTGGTGATGAATACAGCAGGGGCTTCCTGCAAAACCTTAACCTTATTCAAGATCAGAATGCGCAAACAAGGTGGAAGCAGGGCAGCTATGATGAGGATGGGAAACTCTTCAATCAAAGATCTTTGCTTTTGGGGCACAACCAAATTCTCACAAGAGCAAAGTCTTATGAATGCAGTGAATGTGGAAAAGTCATTAGGCGTAAGGCATGGTTTGATCAACATCAAAGAATTCACTTTTTAGAGAATCCCTTTGAGTGTAAGGTATGTGGGCAAGCCTTCAGACAGCGGTCAGCTCTTACAGTCCATAAACAGTGTCACCTGCAAAACAAGCCATACAGATGTCATGACTGTGGAAAGTGTTTTCGGCAGCTCGCGTATCTTGTTGAACATAAGAGGATTCATACCAAAGAAAAACCCTACAAATGTAACGAATGTGAAAAAACGTTTAGTCAGAATTCAACCCTTCTTCGACATCAGGTGATCCACAGTGGAGAAAAACCCCATAAATGCCTTGAGTGTGGAAAAGCCTTTGGCCGGCATTCAACCCTTCTATGTCATCAACAGATTCACAGCAAACCGAACACCCATAAATGCAGTGAATGTGGACAATCCTTTGGTCGGAATGTGGATCTCATTCAGCATCAAAGAATCCATACAAAGGAGGAATTCTTTCAATGTGGAGAATGTGGAAAAACATTTAGTTTTAAGAGGAATCTTTTTCGACATCAGGTCATTCACACTGGAAGCCGACCCTACCCATGTGTTATATGTGGAAAATCTTTCAAGTGGCACACAAGCTTTATTAAGCACCAGGGCACTCACAAAGGACACATATCCACGTGATATTAACTGGAAAGCAGTCATTGAAGGACTAAGACTTAACCTCTACTTCAAGTGTGTGTCACTTGATTTTTTTCATGAAAAGCAATAAATGTATCTGAAAGGGTTTTTCTATGGAGGCCTTCTTTTTGTAGCCAATCTTCTGCTGTAGTGAAGAAATGCTTAAAAGGAAATTTTAGCCTGGTCAATATAGTGAGATCTCGTCTCTACAAAAAATGGAAAAGCCAGGTGTGGTGGCTCACACCTCCAGTCCCAGCTAGTCATAAGGCTGAGGTGGGAGAATTGCTTTAGCCCAGGATTTCAAGGTTGCAGTTGTAACTACACTCCAGCCCCGGTGACAGAGTGAGGCTGTCTCAAAAGAGAAAAGGTTGGTAGGCTGTTGTGTCCACTCTCTTGCACGCTCTGTACCCTCATTCCCTCCAGTCTAGTTAAGGCAGAAGGGAGCCATAGAAGCTTTGCCCTGTGGTTGCCAGGCTGGGAACCATTGCATGGGTTGTGAATGACTGAAGGATTGAAGGTGTGGTGGCTCACGCCTGTAATTCCAGGAGGTTGGCAGATCACTTGAGGTCAGGAATTCAAGGCCGGCCTGCCCAACATGGTGAGACCTCATCTCTACTAAAAATACAAAAATTAGCCATGGTGGTATGCCTGCAGTTCCAGCTATTTGGGAGGCTGAGGCAGGAGAATCGCTTGAACCTGGGAGGCAGAGGTTGCAGTGAGCCAAGAAATCACCATTGCACTCCACCAGCCTGGGCAACAGAATGAGACTCTGTCTAAAAAAAAAAAAAAAAAAAAAAAAATTGAAGAATGCCTTTCCTGTATTAGATACAACTATGACCTGCTAATGTATAGACTTAAAACAAAAATAACTAAGGGCTACTCACTAGTAACTAGTGAGGCATGAAGAACTGCTCAAAGCTGCCTATAATCTAAAATGAATGTGTTAGTAGATTCTGGTAGACTTCTAAGTCAACATTTGTAGTAGGTGCTATGGGCCCTTCTGAAGTCCCTCTGGCCTTAAACCTACGGGCTTCATCTCACTCAGCGTCTACGCCTCATGGCCTTTGGGGTAATAAGACATCCTGGGAGCAGCCATCAACCAGTCATTAATGAGAATTTGATAAACACCAAATTCTCCATTTCCCCATGTGTGGAAACTCTGAAGCATGTGTTTTACAGTTTCCAGAGGTTCCCCATGAATTGCACACAGGCACTCACCCCAGTAGGTGTCTCACTGGGTTACTTCCCTTCTCCGTCTTTTCTACCTTCCCTAACTTTTGCAACCTCTCCCAGACAAACTACTTGTATTCAAAAAGTGTCAGTTATGGTCTCTTCTCTTTCCACAGTTATTCTAAGCACATTCCGACATTCAGTTTAAGTTGAGCTGAGTGTATTCTCCCTAGAACTCAATAATATAAGAGATCCATTTCAAATTATTTTGATATCCTAAACATAATCCTATGTCTGTATTAAAAAGTGCTCTAATTTGCCAGGCGTGGTGGCAGGCACCTGTAATTCCAGCTACTCATGAGGCTGAGACAGGAGAATCGCTTGAACCTGGGAGTTGGTGGTTGCAGTGAGCTGAGATCGCGCCACTGCAGTCCAGCCTGGGTGACAGAGTGAGACTATGTGTCAAAAAAAAAAAAAAAAAAGAAAGAAAAGGAAATTGCTCTCAGGCCAGGTGCAGTAGCTCATGCCTGTAATCCCCAATGCTTTGGGATGCCGAAGTGAGCGGATCACTTCAGCTCAGGACTTTGAGACCAGCCTGGCCAACATGGTGAAACCTTGTCTACTTTTTTTTTTTTTTTTTTTGATACAGAGTCCCACTCTGTCACCCAGGCTGGAGTGCAGTGGCGTGATCTCAGCTTACTGCAACCTCCGCCTCCCAGGTTCAAGCGATTCTCCTGCCTCAGCCTCCCAAGTAGCTGGGACTTACGGGTTCCAGCCACCACAGTGGGCTAATTTTTGTATTTTTAGTAGAGACGGGGTTTTGCCATGTTGGCCATGCTGGCCATGCTGGTCTTGAATGCTTGACCTTGTGATCCGCCCACCTCGGCCTCCCAAAGTGCTGGGATTACAGGCGTGAACCACTGTGCCCAGCCTCTTTTACCTTTTTTTTTTTAAGACCCCCCTCTTTTACTTTTAAAATACAAAAATTAGCTAGGTGTGGTGCTGTGTGCTTGTAGTCCCAACTACTTGGGAGGCTATGATGGAAGGACTGCTTAAGCCTAGGAAGTTGAGGCTGCAAGTAGGCCAAGATCACACCATTGCACTCCAGCCTGGGCAACAAAGTGAGACCCTTTAAAAAAAAAAAGATGGGGCCGGTGTAGTGGCTCACGCCACTGGAAGGCCGAGGCAGATGGATCACCTGAGGTCAGGTCTTTGAGACCATCCTGATCAACAGGGTGAAACCCTGTCTTTACTAAAAATACAAAAATTACCCAGGTGTGGTGGCGGGTGCCTGAAATCCCAGCTACTCAGGAGCCTGAGGCGGGAGAAGCTCTTGAACCCGGGAGGCGGAGGTTGCAGTGAGCTGAGATCGCACCACTGCACTCCAGACTGGCCTGGGCAACAGAGTGAGACAATGTCATCCCCCTAAAAAAAAAAATAGTTTGTATTTATAATTCTCTCCAATGATCAGTTCAGGCATTCAGGCACTTGTCACTCAGATTAATCCTCATGGTTAAAGAAAGTACAAACAGGAGAGAACTGGGTTTTTTTGTTGTTTTGTTTTTTTGAAATGGAGTTTCGCTCTTGTTGCCCAGGCTTGAGCGCAATGGCACGATCTCAGCTCATTGCAACCTCTGCCTCCCGGGTTCAAGCAATTCTCCTGCCTCAGTCTTCTGAGTAGCTGGGATTACAAGCATGTGCCACCACGCCTGGCTAATTTTGTATTTTTAGGAGAGATAGGGTTTTTTCATGGTGGTCAGGCTGGTCTCAAACTCTGGACCTCAGGTCATCTGCCCGCCTGAGCCTCCGAAAGTGCTGGGATTACAGAGGTGCGCCACTGCGCCCAGCTGAGAACTGTTTCTAATTCGCTGGGCCACAGGGACCTGCCAGATCTAGAGAGGCTCAGCCATAGAAAATCAGCAGTGACATTCAAAGCGCAGCCATCCTGACATGGCTGCAAACCCTTAGAGGGAGATGAAGGTCCTGTCCAGGCCAGAGACCCTTCAGTTTCTAGACAGTTCCTAGAGCAAGAGAAGCCACCATTACCTCCACCCAGACTAGACCTGGAGCTCTGCCCTGTGTTTTTCAGGGGCCACTAGTGCTCTGACTGCTGCTTCCTGATGATACTCCTTTAAGCAGAGGCCTCTGTCTATTACACCTGCCCCAGCTCACCTGCATCAGGGAGATAGTGGTCTCCTGGCCGTGATGGTGGGAGCCCCTACTTGAGCTAGGCAATACCCCCTTCCCTTCATTTTCACAGGACCTGGAAAGGACAAGCACACTTGCTCTACTGGAGATGAGGTTTTTTTGAGACAGAGTTTTGCTCCTTTCCCAGGCTGGAGTGCAATGGCATGATCTTAGCTAACCGCAACCTCTGCCTCCCAGGTTCAAGTGATTCTCTTGCCTCAGCCTCCTGAGTAGCTGGGATTACAGGCATGTGCCACCACACCCGGCTAATTTTGTATTTTTTTTTTTTTAAGATGGGGTTTCACCTTGATGGCCAGGCTGGTCTTGAACTCCTGACCTCAGGTGATCCACCCACCTCAGCCTCCCAAAGTGCCAGGATTATAGGCGTGAGCCACCACGCCCAGCCTAATTTTGTATTTTTAGTAGAGATGGGGTTTCTCCATGTTGGTCAGGCTGGCCTCAAACTCCCGACCTCAGGTGATCCGTCCGCCTCAGCCTCCCAAAGTGCTGGGATTACAGGTGTGAGCCACTGCACTCGGCTGGAGATGAGTTTTATGTTCTATTTTATTCATTTGTGCATGAAATACTCAGATTTTTGTATAATAAGCCTTGTGTTATCATGATAAATATATATTTGGTCTTCATCCCCAGTGACTAGCAGAGAGCTCCCCAAACCCTTAGAGAATTCCTGAGGGCTAAGGGTGCTAAGAGCATCTTTTGTTCTATTATTTGGTCTTTGACACTGGTTCCTGGCACAGAGCTACTAAATCCATTGGAATTTCCTGAGTGATGAATGTCTTTGTTCTAATAAGGCAACTCCTGGATTCCCGATGGGTTCAGCTTGGGGGGCTGGTCACTGGAAAGACCAAGCCATGATTAGAAACTTGGAACTTCAGGCTGGGCATGGTGGCTCACGCCTGTAATCCCAGCACTTTGGGAGGCCGAGGCAGGCGGTTCACCTAAGGTCAGGAGTTCAAGACCATCCTGGCCAACATGGTGAAACCCCATCTCTACTAAAATACAAACAATTGGTCAGGCATAGTGGTGTGTGCCTGTAGTCCCAGCTACTCTGGAGGCTGAGCCAGGGGAATTGCTTGAACCCAGGAGGCAGAGGTTGCAGTGAGCCAAGATTGTGCTACTGCACTCTGGCCTGGTGACAGAGCAAGACTGCCCCCCACCCAAAAAAAAAAAAAAAAAAAAAAAGAGAGAAGAAACTTGGTATTTCCAGTTTAAGGAGAATCGCTTGAACCCAGGAGGTGGAGGTTGCAGTGAGCCAAGATTGTGCCACTGCACTCCAGCCTGGACAACAGAGGGAGACTCTGTCTCAAAAAAAAAAAAAGTTATCAAACTGAACTCTTAGGCTCCTAGAATGGGAAAGAGAGACTATGCAAAATTAGGTTTTCTGAAAAGTGAAAAATACAGAGTGCTTCTCGTGTGTACTGAGCTTTCCCAGGTCTTCTGGAAATTATGAAGTAGTTGAAATCCTCTCTGCCATCTAAGGACAAAGGCAAATTTTAAATGACTAAAATATATTCTTAGGGAAGTATTAATAATTGTAGTGAGTAAGATTTGGTTCAAAAGTAAATAAAGGTAGGCTAGGTGTGGTGGCTCACGCCTATAATTCCAGCCAAGGCAGGAGGATTCCTTGAGCCCGGGAGTTTGAACCCAGCCTGGGCAACATAGCAACCCAATCTCTTAAAAAAAAATAGTAGGGTATGGTGGTGTGTGCCTGTGGTCCCAGCTACTCAGGAGGTTAAGGCAAGAGGATCGCTTGAGCCCAGGAGGTTGAGGCCACAGTAAGCCATGATCGCACCACTGGGCTCCAGCCTGGGGGATACAAGACCCTGTCTCAAAAATAAATACGTAAAGGTAGAAAAACTGCAGATGACAAGGATAGAAGCCTGTTACATGTCAGCCTCACTCTTACCATCAGAAGTCTCTCACCCAGTACCAGCTCACATTTCAGAAGGCCCCCCTACTTCCTCATTCCTCACTCATTGAAACTATCAGTCTGTAATGAGACTCAAGTCAGATTGAGCCTATCTTGTATGAGATGCTTGAGGAAGATCCATAATTGACTGAAATACTCCAAAATGGCAAAGAATGTAGTTCTGGACAAGAAAAGAAAACAGGCCAAGTCACACAGAAACATATCAAACTGATAGCACTTTATTTTTTTGAGATGGGAGTCCCACTCTGTTGCCCAGGCTGGAGTGCAGTGGTGTGATCTTGGCTCACTGCAACCTCTGCCCCCTGCATTCAAGTGATTCTCCTGCCTCAGCCTCCTAAGTAGCTGGGATTACAGGCGTGCACCACCAGGCCCAACTAATTTTTGTATTTTTAGTAGAGACAGGGTTTCACCACGTTGACCAGGCTGGTTTTGAACTCTTGATCTCAAATGATCCGCCTGCCTTGGCCTCTCAAAGTGCTGGGATTACAGGCGTGAGCCACCACGCCCGGCCGACAGCACTTTATCTTGATGAATTCTTTGGTGTCGGATAAGGTGCGTACTTTGTCTGAATCTTTCCCCACATTCAAGACATTTGTAAGGCTTTTCTCCAGTGTGAATTCTCTGGTGTTTAATAAGGGTTGCACTCTGATTGAAGCGTTTCCCACAGACAGAACATTCATAGGGCTTCTCCCCAGTGTGGATTCTCTGGTGTTTAAAGAGGTCGGAGCGCTGTTTGAAGCTCTTCTCGCATTCTTCACACTTATAGGGTCTCTCTCCTTTATGTAGTCTCTGATGTCTAAAAAGGTTGGAAATATGGCAGGTCTCCCCACATTCCTCACATTTAAAATGTTTTTCTCCACTGTGGGTACTTTGATGACGATTTAGGTGTGAATTCTGCCTGAAGCGCTCCCCGCATTTCAGACAGGTGTACGGCTTCTCGCCTGTGTGTGTCCTCTGGTGCTTGGTCAGGGCAGCGCTCTGGCTGAAGCTTTTCCCACATTCTCGGCAGCCATAGGGCTTCTCACCTGTGTGGATTCTCTGGTGTCTAAAGAGGTCAGAGCGTTGTTTGAAACTCTTCCCACAGTTATCACATTTATAAGGTCTTTCTTCATGGAGCTGTCTCTGGGTCTTGAAGTGGCTGGAATGATGGAAACTCTCTCCACTGTGAGACTTGTGAGGTTTCAGCATGTGCCACGTCACCACATGGAAACTCTGCTTGCACGTGTTGCCATGTTCCTCACCATCAATGGGCCTCTCTGCTTTTGGGATGTGCTGACATAGAACAAGGTTGGAACATCTGACACTGTTCTGTAATTCGTTATTTTTAGAGTCTTCCCCTTCCATGGAACCATTCTTGTTGACAGAGATGCTGGTGAGTCCCTGCACTTCAGGAGAATTTTCGAGTTTCAGGGGCAAAGGGTTTCTGGACTGCTTTTCCACCCTGTTGTCATGGGTATGGCCAAACTTAGAAAACAGAGGGGGCTTCCCCTGGAATGCTGCTTGTAGTTGCTCCTGTGGCTCTGCTTCTTCTAAAATTTCTTGCATTGGAATCAACTCTTTGTTCTCTGTTCTGCTTTCCAAACCTGAAGGATGAAAATACAAATTGCTGCCACTGTATCCCTGTGCAAAACTGAAATAAGCAAGTGCTGGCAGAATGTTAAACCCTCAAAACCTTTTTACTTTTCATTTTATTTACTTTTCTTTTCTTTTCTTTTTTTTTGTTTTTGAGATAAGAGTCTCACTCTGTTGCCTAGAGTGTAGTGCAGTGGCACAATCTCAACTCACTGCAACCTCTGCCACCCAGGTTCAAGCGATTCTCCGGCCTCAGCCTCCTGAGTAGTTGGGATTACAGGAGCCTGCCACTGCTCCTGGCTAATTTTTATAGTTTTAGTAGAGACAGGGTTTTAACCATCTTGGCAGGCTGGTCTTGAACTCCTGACCTCCCAAAGTGTTGGGATTACAGGCATGAGCCACTGCACCCAGCCTATTTTATTTTATTTTTTTGAGATGGAGTTTCACTCTTGCTGCCCAGGCTGGAGGTGTAATGAAGTGATCTTAGCTCACCGCATCCTCAGCCTCCTGGGTTCAAGCAATTCTCCTGCCTCAGGCTTCCAAGTAGGTGGGATTATAGGTGCCCATCACCAGGCCTGACTAATTTTTGTATTTTTAGTAGAAATGGGGTTTCACCATGTTGGCTGGGCTGGTTTTGAACTCTTGACCTCAAGTGATTCACCCACCTCAGCCTCCCAAAGTGCTGGGATTATGGGTGTGAGCCACTACAACTGGCCCAAGGGAGCAATTTGAGCAAAGTCCTGAAGCTTTGCTTCCTACAGAGCTGGAGCAGAACATGCCAGGCACAGGATCATATATAACAAAAAGACCAGGAGGCAGGGGGCTTGGCATGTTTTGGAACAGTACGGCAGTGTGGCCAGAGCAGAGGGGCAGAGGAAGGGAAGGGTGAGCAGGGTGCCAGGGCCTCGGCACATCAGGCATCACAGCCGATGGTTCTCGCCTTGTGTGAAAGGGGAGCCACTGCCGGCTCTGAGCAGTGACATAATCCAACACATGCAAAACAACACTATGGCTACTGTGTGAAGATGTCATGCCATCAGCTGATAACATGAAATGTATTTTTTTATTAAACATTTTTTAAAAAGAGATGGGGTCTCTCTATGTTGCCCAGGCTGGTCTTGAGCTCCTAGCCTCAAACAATCCTCCCATCTTGGCCTCCCAAAGTGGTGGGATTACAGGTGTGAACCACTGCACCCGGCCAACAGCAAATGTTGACAAGAATGTGGAGAAAGAAAAATTCTCAATACTGCTGGTGACATATACATTAGTTATGAGCTCTTTGGAGAGCAAGATGAACATACAGTAGTTCCCTCTTCTCTGTGGGGCACACATTCCAAGACCGCCAGTGATGTGTAAAATTGTGTATACTATCAAACCCTATATAATATAAAATGTTTTTTCTTAAACATACATCCCTATAATCAAGTTTCATTCATAAATTAGGGGCATCAAGAGATTAACAGTAACTACTAATTGTAACAATATACTTAGCTGGATGTGGTTGCTCACACCTGTAATCCCAGCACTTTGGGAGGCCAAGGTGGGTGGACCACCTGAGGTCAGAGTTCAAGACCAGCCTGGCCAACATGGTGAAACCCCATCTCTATTAAAAACACAAAATTAGCTAAGCATGGTGGCACATGCCTGTAATCCCAGCTACTCAGGAGGCTGAGGCAGAAGAAATGCTTGGCCCAGGAGGCAGAGGTTGCAGTAAGCCGAGACCACGCCACTGCACTCCTCCTGGCCCACAAAAGTGAAACTCTGTGTCAAAAAAACCCCCCCCAAAAAAAAATAAAAACAAAAAGTTAAAAACAAATGCTATACTGTAATAAAAGTCACGTGAATGTGGTCTCTCCCTCTCTTAAAATATTTGATTGTACTGCGTACTATGGGTAAGTGAAACCACAGAAAGCAAAACCAGGAAGGGGGACTACTGCCTGTCTCTAGGCACATTCTCTTCTGAAACTCCAGAATATGAACAAATATACAAAAATATGCAAGAATATACAAGAATGTTCGGTGCAACACTGTAATGGTGAAAAACTCAAGACAACTAAATAACCACCAACAGAATGGATAGAACTTTGGAGTATCTAGACAGTGAAATATGGAGGTGTTAAAATAGAGCTCTATGTATCAACATGAGTAAATCTCAAAAATGTAATGTTGAGTAAAAAAAAAGCCATCCAGTAATGATATGTAATAAGGAGCTATGTGTATATGTAGAGAGAATATAAGACATGCATGGAAGTCATAAACCTGACAGGATACTGGTTACCTCTGGAGAAGGACAGAGGGGAAGGGTTTCAGGGAGGGTATGTGGGGGGCCTTACCTATAGCTGTAACATATTATTTCCTTGGCATTATGGCCAAGTATTAAGAAATGCTAAACCTGGGTGGTGGACACAGGGAATGCTCATCATCTTTTTTTTAAAAATAGTTTTCTGTATGTATAAAAATTAAAAATGAACCAAAAGTGAAAAGCTGAATCTAGCACCTAACAGTACAAAGGCTCCTGCTTGGGTTACAAAAGACACTTGAAGGCTCTCAGCCCAAATCTGGGAATGACATACCGGCTCAGGGATGGTAGTGAACCAGCCCTTCACAAACCACTTAGTGCTATAAACCAGCAGAGCAACAGAACTCACTCGGTGGGACTGTGCTCCCGGAATCCTTCTGCATGCTCTCTCTGTAGAAGTCCCTCCGTGCTGGGTCCAGGCGCTCCCACTCCTCCCAGGTGAGAGACATGGCCACGTCCTCCAAAGTCATCATCCCCTGGAACAACACAAGAGCCCCATTCAGCACCTGTCCCTGTACAGCACTACCCCTCTTCTGGAGTCTTGTACTGACCAGGGAGTTTGCAGAAATCAGATAGAGGCTGACATTCTCTTGTAATTCTGAAAAGCCTTTCTGTGGACTATTTACACTAATTTTGGGGGTAAGTAGGAGCAAAATATTTCTTTAACTTGTATCACTATGATGTATGGAAATATGACACAGATTAAAAGTAAACATGGCTGGGTGTGGTGGCTCACACCTGTAATCCCAGCACTTTGGGAGGCTGAGGCAGGTGAATCACCTGAGGTCAGGAGTTTGAGACCAGTCTGGTCAACATGGTGAAACCCTGTCTACTAAAAATACAAAAACTTAGCTGCGTGTGGTGGCACACACCTATAATCCCAGCTACTCAGGAGGCTGAGGCAGGAGAATCACTTGAACCTGGGAGGCGGAGGTTGCAGTGACCCAAGATCATGCCACTGCACTCCAGCCTGGGCAACAGGAGTGAAACTCCATCTCAAAAAACAATAAAAAATAAAAATAAACTCATAACCAGAAGGTCTAGAGGTCCAAGGCTGGCTCTCTGTGATACTGTTCCCTCTTGTGTAAATCAGATACAAATATTCAAAAATGAAGGTACTACACCCACTTGTAGATGCTCAGTAAGATGCCTTTCCTTTCTCTTGACCACTTCATAATAAGATAATTATTCAACTAGGTGATCTTCTTCAGGGATGGTTTTTTTTTGTTGTTTGTTGTTGTTGTTGTTGTTGTTTTTTGAGACAGGTCTCTCTTTGTCACCTAGGCTGGAGTGCAGTGGCATGATCTTGACTTACTGCAACTTCCACCTCCTGTACTCGAGAGATTCTCCTACCTCAGCCTCCCCAGTTGCTGAGACTACAGGTGCACACCACCACACCCAGCTAATTTTTATATTTTTCTATAGAGACAGAGTTTCGTCATGTTTCCCAGGCTGGTCTCAAACTCCTGAGCTCAAGTGATCCACCACCTCAGCTTCACAAAGTGCTGGGATTACAGGCATAAGCCACAGAGCTAGGCCTGAGATGGCTATTCAAATATAAGTTGATCATTCAGAGGTTAAGGCCACAAGGGAAGGTTCTGAAACTGGTAAGGTAGATGTTTGTTTGTCCAGGTTCCAGTAATGGGGGTCACCAACAGACTCCAGGACTCTCTCACTTGCTGTATTGTGTGTGTATACATGTATATGTATATTTCACTTCTTGCATCTTATGTTTTAACATCCTAAAAACCTTTCTGGCCTGGTGCTGTGGCTCACACCTGTAATACCAGCACTTTGGGATGCTGAGGCAGGCAGATCAGGAGGTCAGGAGTTCAAGACCAGCCTAACAAACATGGTGAAACCTTGTCGCTACTAAAAATACAAAAATAAGCCGGGCATGGTGGCATGTGCCCATAGCCCCAGCTACCAGCGACTATAGGAGGCAGGAGAATGGCTTGAACCCAGGAGGTGGAGGTTGCAGTGAGCCATGATCGCGCCACTGCACTCCAGCCTGGGCAACAGGGAGACTCCGCCTCAAAACAAACAAACAAACAAAAAACACCTTTCTGGCTAGGGAGAGACTGCCATTCCCAAGGTAGCCAATTCTTTATTTTTTTTTTTTTTGAGACACAGTCTCACTCCATTGCTCAGGCTGGAGTGCAGTGGCATGATCTTGGCTCACTGCAACCTCTGCCTCCTGGGTTCAGGAGATTCTCCTGTCTCAGCCTCCCAGGTAGCCGGACTATAGGCGCCTGCCACCACACCCAGATAATTTTTGTATTTTAGTAGAGATGGGGTTTCACCTTGTTGGTCAAGCTAGTCTTGAATTCCTGACCTCAGGTGATCCACCTGCCTCGGCCTCCCAAAGTGTAGGGATTATAGGCATGTGCCACCGGCACCCAGCCGCCAATTCTTAAAGATAGCAAAGGGTTCAGCCTTCTGTACAAACCTTTGCTGTGCAAATTAACCAATACAGAGCCCTAGCTACCACTTCCATCTGTCCCTTATACCCCAGGAGGCAATACTCCACTGCCTTCATCCCAGGGCTGGGTGCCAGGCCATTAGGAACAACCCCTTTGGCTCAGAGGACTGAAATTATTCTAGCTAGCCAATCCTAAAGTGCTACCCATGCCTGCCCTTCTTGCGGAAACGCCAATACAAGTTGAGGCTTTGGCTCTCCGCTGGTTCTTGTCCCTTCTGCCTGGTGCTTCCCCATGTTGCCCTGTGTGCTGTGGCACATCTTGCCTCCTGTCTCTAGGACCTGTAAGTATAAAAAACTTTGTTGGCTGGGTGTGGTGGCTCATGCCTATAATCCCAGAACTCTGAGACATCGAGGCGGGTGGATCACCTGAGGTCAGGAGTTCAAGACCAGCCTGGCCAACATGGTGAAACCCCATTTCTACTAAAAGTACAAAAATTAGCTGGGCAGGGTGGTGGGCATCTGTAATCCCAGCTACTCAGGAGGCTGAGGCAGAGGAACAACTTGAACCCAGGAGGCAGAAGTTGCAGTGAGCCGAGATCGTGCCACTGTACTCCAGCCTGGGCAAAAAGAGCGAGATTCCACCTCAACAAAAAAAAAACAAAAAACAAAAACAAAAACAACTCTGTTTTTCTGAGTCTTTGCTGAGACAAAAAAGACATCTTTTAGTGACACCCTCTCTCCCTCAAACAGCAAGGCCCATCATCCACCATCTCTTGCATGTATCATGTTAAAATCCACAGAAAAGACTCAACACTGACTACAATGTGTGAGACATGAGACCAGGAAAGTGGGAATAGGTGCAGAAAACCTTCCTGGATTCACCCCTACATATCAGATGGACGGGAATGAGGTTCGCTGGTCTTGTCCTTGGGCTTCCACTGGCCTCAGCAACTTGCACCTCTCCTTATAAACTGGCTTCGTGGGCCAAGCGCAGTGGCTCACTTCTGTAATCCCAGGACTTTGGGAGGCTGAGGCAGGTGGATCACCTGATGTCAGGAGTTTGAGACCAACCTGGCCAACATGCTGAAACCCGGTCTCTACTGAAAATATAAAAATTAGGTGGGCGTGGTGGCAGGCGAGTAATCTCAGCTACTCGGGAGGCTGAGGCAGGAGAATCGCTTGAACCTAGGAGGTAGAAGTTGCAGTGAGCCGAGATCATGCCATTGCACTCCAGCCTAAATGACAAGAGCAAGACTCTGTCTTAAAAAAAAGAAAAACTGGTTTAATGCCACATCTCCCTTAGTTCTAGCTTAAGTTACATTGTGTTCCTGCTGCTAGTTAGATGATGACTGTGATAGCAAGGAGGAGGCTGGAAACCAAGAGACAACCCTGACTGAAGATTATTGTTGCTTCCCTCATTTTTCCTAGCCAGGCAGTATGGCACTGGGGTTAAGTGCATAGACTATACAACCAGTCACCTGGCTTTGAATTCTAGTTCTCTACTTACCAAAAATGGGACCTCAGACAGACGAGCTGAAAAAAAGCTAGGTTATTCTGATACTTTATCTTTCCCTTCCAAGGCCCGCCTCTTTTTATTTGAGAAACGTTCCAGGTGTGGTGGCTCACACCTGTAATCCAAGCACTTTGGAGGCCAAGGTGGGCGGATCACCTGAGGTGGGGAGTTCAAGACCAGCCTGACCAACATGGTGAAACCCCGTCTTTAAAAAATAAAAAGAAAAAAAGAAAAAAAAAAAAAGAGAAACGTTGCAGGGCTCAGTCGCTTACACCTGTAATCCCAGCACTTTGGGAGGCCAAGGCAGGCGGATCATCTGAGGTCAGGGGTTCGAGACCAGCCTGACCAACATGGTGAAACCCCGTCTCTACTAAAAATACACAAAAATTAGCTGGGCATGGTGGTGGGTGCCTGTAATCCTAGCTACTTAAGAGGCTGAGGCAGGAGAATCGCTTAAACCTGGGAGGGTGGAGGTTGCAGTGAGCCAAGATCGTGCCACTGCACTCCAGCCTAGGCATTAGAGCAAG
>CAUYLG010043622.1:0-23034 GCA_963573385.1 Cacajao melanocephalus
CTTTCTTTTGCCTGATTGCCCTGGCCAGAACTTTCAATACTGTATTGAATAGGAGTGGTGAAAGAGGGCATCCTTGTCTTGTGCTGGTTTTCAAACAGAATGCTTCCAGCTTTTGCCCATTCAGTATGATACTGGCTGTGAGTTTGTCATAAATAGCTCTTATTATTTTGAGATAATTTTCATCAATACCTAGTTCATTGAGAGTTTTTTTTAGCATGAAGGGGTGTTGAATTTTATTGAAGGCCTTTTCTGCATCTATTGAGATAATCATGTGGTTTTTGTTGTTGGTTCTGTGTATGTGATGGATTACATTTATTGATTTGCATATGTTGAACTAGCCTTGCATTCCAGGGATGAAGCTGACTTGATAATGGTGGGTAGGCTTTTTGATGTGCTGCTGGATTCGGTTTGTCAGTATTTTATTGAAGATTTTCACATTGATGTTCGTCAGGGATTTTGGCCTGAAATATTCTTTTTGTTGTTGTTGTGTCTCTGCCAGGTTTTGGTATCAGGATGATGCTGACCTCATAAATTGAGTTAGGAAGGAGTCCTTCTTTTTCTATTGTTTGAAATAGTTTCAGAAGGAATGATACCAACTCCTTTTTGTACCTCTGGCAGAATTCAGCTGTGAATCTTTCTGGCCCTGGACTTTTTTTGGTTGGCAGTATTAATTACTGCCTCAATTTCAGAACTTGTTAATGGTCTATTCAGGGATTTAACTTCTTCCCAGTTTAGTTTTGGGAGGGTGTATGTGTCCAGGAATTTATCCATTTCTTCTAGATTGTTTAGTTTATTTGCATAGAGGTGTTTATAATATTCTCTGCTGGTAGTTTGTATTTCTGTGGGATCAGTGGTAATATCCCCTTTATTATTTTTTATTGTGTCTATTTGATTCTCTTCTCTTTTCTTCTTTATTAATCTGGCTAGCAGTCTATCTATTCTGTTAATCTTGTAAAAAAACAAAAAAACAAAAAAACCAGTTCTTGGGTTCCTTGATTTTTTTGAAGGATTTTTCATGTCTCTGTCTCCTTCAGTTCTGCTCTCATCTTAGTTATTTCTTGTCTTCTGCTAGCTTTTGAATTTGCTTGCTCTTGCTTCTCTAGGTCTTCTAATTGTGACGTTAGGGTGTCTATTTTAGATCTTTTCCACTTTCTCCTGTGGGCATTTAGTGCTATAAATTTCCCTCTAAACACTACATTAGCTGTGTCCCAGAGATTCTGGTATGTTATATATTTGTTCTCATTGGTTTCAAAGAACTTATTTATTTCTACCTTAATTTTGTTATTTACCCAATAGTCATTCAGGAGCAGGTTGTTCAGTTTCCATGTAGTTGTATGGTTTTGAGTGAATTTCTTAATCCTGAGTTCTAATTTGATTGCACTGTAGTCTGAGAGACTGTTATGATTTTTGTTCTTTTGCATTTGCTGAGGAGTGTTTTACTTCCAATTATGTGGTTAATTTTAGAATAAATGTGATGTGGTGCTGAGAAGAATGTATATTCTGTTGATTTGGGGTGGAGAGTTCTGCAGATATCTTATTAGGTCTGCTTGGTTCAGAGCTGCTTTCAAGTCCTGAGTATCTGTTAATTTTCTGTCTCATTGATCTTTCTAATATTGACAGTGGGGTGTTAAAGTCTCCTGGTGTTATTGTATGGAAGTCTAAGTCTCTTTGTAGATATCTAAGAACTTGCTTTATGAATCTGGGTGCTCCTGTATTGGGTGCCTATATATTTAGGATAGTTAACTCTTCTTCTTACATCGACCCCTTTACCGTTATGTAATGCCCTTCTTTGTGTTTTTTGATCTTTGTTGATTTAAAGTCTGTTTTATCAGAGACTAGGATAGCAACCACTGCTTTTTTTATTGCTTTCCATTTGCTTGCTAAATATTCCTCCATGTGTTTATTTTATTTTGAGCCTATGTGTGTCTTTGCATGTGAGATGGGTCTCCTGAATACAGCACACAGACGGGTCTTGACTCTTTATCTAATTTGCCAGTCTCATTCTTTTAATTAGGGCATTTAGCTCATTTACATTTAAGGTTAATACTGTTATGTGTGAATTCAATCCTGTCATTATATTGCTAGCTCATTGTTTAGCCTGTTAGTTGATGCAGTTTCTTCATAGTGTTGATGGTCTACAATTTGTTATGTTTTTGCAGTGGCTGGTACCAGATTTTCCTTTCCATATTTAGTACTTCCTTTAGGAGCTCTTGTAATGCAGGCCTGGCGGTGACAAAATATCTCAGCATTTGCTTGTCTGTAAAGGATTTTATTTCTCCTTTGCTTATGAAGCTTAGTTTGGCTGAATATGAAATTCTGGGTTGAAAATTCTTTTCTTTAAGAATGTTGAACATTGGCCTCTATTCTCTTCTGGTTTGTAGAGTTTCTGCAGAGAGGTCTGCTGTTAGTCTGGTGGGCTTCCCTTTGTGGGTAACCCAACCTTTCTGGCTGCCCTCAACATTTTTTCCTTCATTTCAACCTTGGTGAATCAGACAAGTATGTGTCTTGGGGTTGCTTTTCTTGAGGAGTATCTTTGTGATGTACTCTGCATTTCCTGAATTTGAATGTTGGCCTGTGTTGTTAGGTTGGGGAAGTTCTCCTAGATTATATCCTGAACTGTGTTTTTCAACTTGGTTCCATTCTCCTTATCACTTTCAGGTACACCAATGAAATGTAGGTTTAGTCTTTCCACATAGTCCTATATTTCTTGGAGGCTTTGTTTGTTCCCTTTTATTCTTTTTTCTCTAAAATTGTTTTCATGCTTTATTTCATTAAGTTGATCTTCAATCTCTGATATCCTTTCTTCTGCTTGATCGATTTGGCTATTAATACTTGTGTATGTTTCATGAAGTTCTTGTGCTGTGTTTTCCAGCTCTATCAGGTCATTTATGTTCTTCTCAAAACTGGTTATTCTAGTTAGCAATTCCTCTAACCTTTTTTCAAGGTTCCTTGCATTGGGACCGTCTTAGCTTCCTTGCATTGGGTTAGAACATGCTCCTTTAGTTCAGAGGAGTTTGTTATTACCCAACTTCTGAGGCCTACTCTGTCAATTCATCAAACTCATTCTCCATCTGGTCTTGTTCCCTTGCTGGTGAGGAGTTGTGATCCTTTGGAGGAGAAGAGGCATTCTGGTTTTTGGAATTTTCAGCCTTTTTGTACTGTTTTTTTCCTCATCTTTGTGGATTTATCTATTTTTGGTCTTTGATATTGGTGACCTTCTGATGGGGTTTCTCTGTGGATGTCCTTTCTGTTTTTGCTGATGCTATTCCTTTCTGTTTGTTAGTTTTCCTTCTAACAGTCAGGTCCATCTGCTGCAGGTCTGCTGGAGTTTGCTGGAGGTCCACTCCAGACCCTGTTTGCCTGGGTATCACCAGCAGAGGGTACAGAACAGCAAAGATTGCTGCCTGTTCCTTCCTCTGGAAGCTTTGTCCCAGCAGGGCACCCACCAGATGCCAGATGGAGCTCTCCTGTATGAGGTGTCTGTCAATCCTTGCTGAGAGGTGTCTCTCAGTCAGGAGGCATGGAGGTCAGGGGCCCACTTGAAGAGGCAGTCAGACCCTTAACAGAGCTTGAGTGTTGCGCTGGCAGATCCACTGCTTTCTTCAGAGCTGACAGGCAAGAACGTCTAAGTCTGCTGAAGCTGTCCCCACAGACACCCCTTCCCCCATGTTCTCTGCCCAGGGAGATGGGTGTTTTATCTATAAGCCCCTGACGGGGGCTGCTGCCTTGTTTTCAGAGATGCCCTGCCCAGAGAGGAGAAATCTAGAGAGGCCATCTGGATACAGCAGCTTTGTGGCACTGTGGTGGGCTCTGCCCAGTTTGAACTTTCCATCGGCTTTGTTTACAATGTGAGGGGAAAATCGCCTACTCAAATGTCAGTAATGGTGAACGCACCTCCCCTCACCAAGCTTGAGGGTCCCAGACAAACTTCAGACTGCTGTGCTGGCAGCGAGAATTTCAAGTCCATGGATCTTAGCCTGCTGGGCTTCATAGGGGTAGGATCCACTGAGCTAGACAACTTTGCTCCCTGGCTTCAACCCCTTTTTCAGGGAAGTGAATGGTTTGTCTCGCTGGCATTCCAGGTCCACTGGGGTATGAAAGAAAAATCCTGTAGCAAGCTTGGTGTCTGCCCAAATGACCACCCAGTTTTGTGCTTGTAACCCAGGGCCTTTGTGCTGTAGGCACCTGAGGGAATCTCCTGGTCTGTGGGTTGTGAAGACCATGAGAAAAGCATAGTATCTGAGCCAGAGTACACCATCCCTCATGGCATGGTCTCTTGAGGCTTCCCTTGGTTAACGGAGGGAGTTCCCTGATTCTCTGTGCTTCCCAGGTAAGGCAACACCCTACCCTGCTCTGGCTCGCCCTCCATGGGCTGCACCCACTGTCTAACCAGTCCCAATGAGATGAGCTGGAAACTTCAGTTGGAAATGGAGAAATCACTCGCCTTCTGCATTGATCTCTCTGGGAACTGCAGACCAGAACTGTTCCTATTTGGCCATCTTGCCAGCCACCAAGGACATTGCCATTTTTTAAGGCCACTGTCTCAAAGAGAGATTGTGGTGACAAAGGAGCAGAGGATGGAGAACCATACCCCAGCTCTTCAATGCTTCTGCCCAGAACTCACACAGATGATTTTTGTTCTCATTTCATTGGACAAAGAAAGATATATGGTCATACCTAACATCCAGGGGGCTGACATGTTTCATCCTCTCCTGGGTCTGGAAGGGGAGGAGACCCAGAAATATTACTGAGCACTGCTAATGTGGAGAATCGCTTAGCGGTAAGGGGAGCCAAACGCAATTGAGAGTATCCTGGGGAAGGAAGACAGCCTTAAAAACTTCTGGAAGAATATGTTGTCGGAAAACTTCTTGGCAATGGCTTAACTTAAATTGGGAAGAGGGCAAATAATGTAGCAAAATTCCAGTAATTCAACTCTATGATTAAGTGGATAACATTATCATAGTGGTTCTGAGTCCTGGCTGAACATTAGAATTGTCTAGGTTACTTTAAAAACAAATAAAAAAACCATGTCAGGGTTCCAGCCTTGTTCAGTTAAATCAGAATCTCCTACAGTTAAGGCCTGGGAGTTCTTATTTTTTACATTTCTTCAATGGATTTGTGTGTGTGTGTTCAGAACTACATTAGCTTTTTCCTGTTTGCATATAGATAATTCAGGCATGTCCAGATTCACCCCAAACCCTCTCAAAGATGATGATTGACAGGAGGGACATAATCTTACATTTGCAGGCTCCAAAATAATCCAGCTGCAGTTGATGCCCCTTTTTGGTTCCCTCCAGTCTGCATTTAGTAGCAAATAGATGACAGGAACTGGCATAGGTCTGATTGTCAGTGCCACAAACCTATGGGAGATAAGCAGGAGAAAAAGCTGATAGAGCCAAATGCTCATTGGAAGACACTCTACTCCTTAAAACTCATACTCTGATAACAGTGCTGTGCCAAAGATGTGGTCTGGTAGGTGAGATTATTAAAATTATAATTGTCCTGTTTGGCATTAAAAAAATCAACTTAACTGTACCAACAGTGATGACAACTTAGCTCTAGATAAGCTCAGTAGAATGAAAACTGCAGATGTTCCAAGGCTGGCGTGAGTTTTGAAATGGGTTCTACAGCTCAAATGCCACTGTTGTCTTTTTATGGCACAATTGAAATTCTTTGATTTTGTTGGCATTTATTACTGTTTAATATTTCTTCAAATATTAGATGATAACCTATGTACCTACCTTTTTTTTTTTTTTTTTTTTTTTTTATTAAATCTCACTCTGTCGCCCAGGCTGGAGAGCAGTGGCACAATCTCTGCTCACCATGACCTCCACCTCCGGGGTCCAAGCGACAAGCGATTGATTGTCCTTCCTCAGCCTCCCGAGTAGCTGGGACCACAGGCGCGAGCCACCGCACCTGGCTGTACCTACCTTTTTTAAGCAAAAATTTCAATTGCAAACATTTTCATTTCAGTCACTAACCTTTTGGAGCCACCTAAAGACTATTTTGTAGAATACTTACTTGGTCAAGGAGTTTTGTTGGAGGACAAGTCACTGGATCCTGGCAGACACAGTGAGGTTTTCCCTGTTGGTCTGCCTTACAGATGTGACCTCTTTTACACTGGAAGCTCATGCAAGAATCTAACAGAAAAGATTGGACAGGAAACATGGACAGAGTTAAATTGAGATGCAAATACAAATTCACTCAACTAGCTTCGTTTTCACTGATGAAGGGGAAATTTTGAAGTCCTTGAAATTTGCAAATTTGTAAGTGGGAAGACATTAGAATCCTTTTTAATTGATGTGTTAATTTCCACATGGAACCTTCTATTTTACATGATAATTTTACAGACTATTTTACATGATAATCTAGATTTCCTCTTGTAGCAGTTTGAATTGGAGATGCGCAAAGAACAGACAGCTCTTCTAAACCTGAGATGATCACAGTCTGAAGTCCTCAGTGCAATGTTGTGCAGGCTGGTCAGAAGTGAAATAAGGCTGAAATTCAAAATATTTGTCGTAGGGGGAGGAATTAGGTCCTTTATTAAGAATGGGATATAAATTCACCAGCAAGTTATAGACTTTAGAATAAATAAGGTAGAATTAATTCTTTTCAGAAGCAAAAGGATTTAAGGAAAAGGAATTCTAGCCTTTCCAGTAATATCTCAACAGGGCTTCCAGTTTATAAACAAATTTACCCATACTTGTGTATCAAATATAAACAAGAAAATATCAACAATTTATGGTAGCCTTTCCTTGGGGAGGATTGGGGAGAGGAAAAATTCTATGCAGTAGTAACAACAGATGGAGGGGCAAGACCAAAATAGCAGATTCCATTTCTTCCTTGATATAGTCACAAACACTTTGCTTTTTGCATACTCACCCATACCATGCACCCTTGTATTGCCTTCACTTGACGTCTCATCATCATTTGATGAGTTGTCTGCTTTCTTGGCCTTTAGAATAACAAGAGCAAAAGTTAAAATCTACTACAAGGAGAGCCATTACTTAATTTATATTCCCACTGTGTATACTTTCACAGAGTGTTTTTCATGCTCAAATCATTTCAGATCTCAGAAAGGGAAACCAGGCTGGGTGCAGTGTAATCTTAGCACTTTGGGAAGCCATGGTGGGAGATTCACTTGCGCCCAGGAGTTCAAGACCAGCCTGGGCAACATAGGGAAACTCCATCTCTACAAAAAATAAAAATAAATAAAAAAGAAAAAAAAGGAAAAATATCAGTTGGGCACAATGGTCAATGTCTATGGTCCCAGTTACTCAGGAGGCTAAGGTGGGAGGACTGCTAGAGCCCAGGAGGTTGAGGCTGCAGTGAGCTGTGATTGCACCACTGCACCCCAGCCTGGGAGACATGGCAAGACTCCATCTCTAAAAACAAAACAAAAAAAAAGAAAAGAAAGAAAGAAAGGTAGCCTGTAATCCTAGCACTTTGGGAGGCCAAGGCAGGTGGATCACCTGTGGTCAGGAGTTTGAGACCAGCCTGACCAGCAAGGTGAAACCCTGTCTCTACTAAAATACAAAAATTAGCTGGGCATGGTGGCAGGCACGTGGAGTCCCAGCTACTCAGGAGACTGAGATAGAAGAGTTTCTTGAACCTGGGAGGCAGAGGTTGCAGTGAGCTGACATCACGCCACTGCACTCCAGACTGGGTGGTAGAGTGAGACTCCATCTTAAAAAAAAAAAAAGGAAGGGGAAATCAGTCACAACTGTGGTGGCAGACAGTAACCCTTGGAGAACAGGATCCATTTCTATCTTTATCAATGGGATTTAGTGCAGTCTCTCAGAGGGTTACTCAATAAGACTTGGAGTCTCCTCTTTGGATATGAGAAAACACTAGAAATGTAGTATCATCTTGTCATTTTGTAGTTAAGACAGAGTTACATTGGAAATCTCTCTGAATTTGTTGGTAAAGCTTTTACATCAGGCTTTTAAGGTATAAGAAAACCCCTACATTAGAGTGGCAGCAGAGTTCTCAGTAACTGAGGTTTTACCACTGACCTTGTGCACCAAAATCTGTGCCAAGTCCTGCTGGTGGGTGGCTGCCAGGATTTTGCGTGAAAGCTCCAAATATGCTTCCTCCTGCCCCAACCCTCCTATAGTTTCCAGATTATTATTTTGGTATGTGTTTGCTTAATAAAGTAGGACCTTAATCTTTATAACTAATTCAACAAACATCATTGGATCTTTTATTATGTCAGAGGCATTTTGTTGGACACTGGTGATTCAACTTGAATATAATATGACATCTGCTTTCAAGGCATTAGAGCAGTAGCTGTCAATGTCTCCCATCCTTCACATCTGTCATAATTTATCATTCCAACTAGTTCCAGGGACTTTAAATGGCTAATATCTGCATTTCTGTGCCTGGAAAATCATGGAAATTGACCTGGCACACTCAAGGGACAGACTGGAAATGCTGGGAAATTAATACCTCCCTAGCAATCCTCAGCCAAAATAAGTCCCCTAGCTTCTTCAGTCCCCAAATGGAATAATTCTGAGAAAGTGTCTTTACATGGCTTGAATGATGTTCCTTTTATTAGCTTCCTTTCCTTTTTGTATCACATCTCTACTCTTCAATCTTTGTTCCCTCTGCTTCTCAAATAAACAACACTCAAATCCAAGATCTGCTTCTAGGGGGACCCAAATAAAACAGGCATTCTCAGCCTAATGATAGAGATGGACCTAAAAATAAATAAGTATAATATATTCTAGTAATGTACGAATAGACATACACACAGGACACTGTGAGAGCACAGAGAAGGATCATAACTGTTTGTTGATAATGCTGACTTTATTGGACAGGGCCCATTTAAAATAATCTTACCTCTTGGTATTCCCCAGGCTCACTGGTATCCATATTTTCATTTTCATGTGCTTTTTGTCTTTGCTCCTCAATTTTGAGGTGGTAGGCAATGGATTGAGCTCTCTCGGCCTCCAGAAAGGCCTGGCTTGGGATGAAGTAGTCATCACTTGCACCGTGCCTGGGACCATCATCGCCATCATCACCGCCATTATCATCGGCTCCATGATTTCTGGGCATAGTGTTACCATCATCAGTAGGTTCCATGAGCAGAGCCTCATCTATCTCTTTGTGGTTGCTGATAGCTTCAGGGCCAGTTTTACCCTCTTGACTCTGCCATTCAGTCTCTTGAATGTGCTTATCGACGTTTGATGCATTTTCCTCTTCCATTTCTGCATTGAAATGATCTTCTTCTTGTTCTTGGTTAGCCTGCTCAAATTCATCCTTCTGCATCTTGCTTACTTGAGTTGGTTGATCAGACTCTTCCAAAATATCGTCAGATTCGGTATTGTCTTCCTCCTGCTTGCTGTTAGAATGCTCCCTGGGCAATTCTGTCTTTCTTTCTTGGTCATCATTGTGGGTACCAACTTCACCTGGCTCTTTTTCTTCTTCCTCTTCTCCATTGGAAATATGTGGATCCTGCTCTTGGTTTCCTTGATCCGTTAGGTGGCTATGTTTACTGCTCCTGTTCAACTGATGATGTGAATCATATGTAGGTTGTTCTTGGTTTTCCTCTCCCTTTGTGATACTTTCTTGTTGGTTAGAATCTATGAAGGAACTGACACTAGGAGCCAGAAAATCAATGTTCTCTGAGAGATTTTTCTCCTGAGGTTCACTCATATCTTCTTTTATGTCCAGTGTACCTTCAGTTGGTGCATACTCCAAATCCACACTTAAGTCACCATCGCTGTCCTCTTGATCCTTCAATCCCAGCTCTTGGCTAGAACCCTTGCCCTGTTCTGCTGACTGCTCATGGCCTTCCTCTTTTGATTTTAGTAATGAAGATGTTTCAGCCTTAAAAGAAAAAAAAGTTCATTCTTCCAACAAATGATAATGTAACCATATTTATGCCTAAGGTAACATTTAATATTCATTATTATTTTTCTTCACACACTATCACATAAACATGTTTATAATGTTCTTCACACTCTGTAGCCACAGGTTTAAACTGAATTTGGATTTTATAAAATGAAACAAGTATGCAGTAGCTCACCCAAATAATAAAACTTACTAATCCTCACAATTCTTCTGGTGTAGTGATTGAAGGCAGTTGAGGTGATCATCATGTTAAAAATATTAAACTGAGACATAAATGACATAATCTCTTTGACCATGCTTTGAAACTAAGACCTTTGGAGAATTTAAAAATTATATTAATATAAATAATGTTACTTTTACCTTATGGTGGGGATGGTCTTCTGTGGATACTGCTGTTTCTTTTCCATTTTCTGCATCTTCAGCCCTTAAACTGGGGATTGCAGTGTTGACGGGCGCTACCGTTTCAGCAGTTGGTTTGGAATGATCAGATAATAATCTTGCATTTGTCTGAAAAATTAAAAACTGGCTTTTGTTATTTATGTATGGATGCTAATTTAAAAATTTGCTAGTTACTCTTTTTGTCATCATTATTAGTAGCAATATACTTCATTCATAGCAACAATTAAAAAATACTCTCTAGAGTTTTTGAGGATGTAAGCAAATGCCTAGAACAGAATGTTAAGTGGAAGCAGAATCTCAATTGTGATTGAGAAAAAGTTATTTATGCAGAGACTGGATGAAAATAGAGCAAAAAGCATTTGAATAATGGTTACTTTGAGTTTTGAAATTAATTTCTGTGTTTTTCAAACTTTTGCAAAGCATTTGTACTTTACAATTTTGAAAAGTGTTGTTTAGCAGAAAGTTGAAGTCAAATGAAATTAACCATAAGATATAGTATTGTACATTTTCCTAATTTAAGTACTCACTGATAATTAGCAGAAAGAGTTGTAAACTTTTTATCAATATTTATTTGATTTAACATTGATCAGGAAATTTTAATAAAAAACAATTTAGAGGCTAGGGGTGGTGGCTCACTCCTGTAATCTCAGCCTTAACATTGATCAGGAAATTTTAATAAAAAACAGTTTAGAGGGTGGGGGTGGTGGCTCACTCCTGTAATCTTAGCACTTTGGGAGGCAAAGGAGAGCAGATCACCTGAGGTCAGGAGTTCACGACCAGTCTGGCCAACATGGTGAAACCCCGTCGCTACTAAAAATACAAAGAATTAGCTGGACGTGGTGGCGGGCACCTTTTATCCCAGGTACTCCGGAGGCTGAGGCAGGAGAATTGCTTGAACCTGGAGGCAGAGCAGTGAGCCAAGAACGTGCACTCCAGCCTGGGTAACAAGAGTGAAATTCTGTCTCAAAAAAAAAAAAATTAGACTTAATTCAAAGACTGTGTGAGACAGGGTACTAAGCCTAATAGAAAAGGGAAAATCTGGAGTATTAATTTCTATTAGGAGACGGCCCTATTTCTAGCAATATTGGAGACTTGGATGAAGAGCTGGTCCGTGATGCTTGATGGGGAAATGGAACAACTGAACTTGAAGGGAAGAGGCCTCCATTCAAGTCTTGCTTCTGCTATTTACTTTCTATCTGTGGTTTGACAGGTTGTTAATATTTTTTATTAATTTAAAAAATCAATAAAAGTAATTAATTATTTTAACTTAATTAACTCCAGTCTGTTGCCCAGGCTGCAGTGCAGTAGTATAATCTCGGCTCACTGCAACCTCTGCCTCCCAGGCTCAAGCCACCCTCCCACCTCAGCCTCCCGAGTATCTGGGACTACAGGCATCACCATTCCTGGCTAATTTTTGTATTTTTTGTAGAGATGGGGTTTCACTATATTGCCTAGACTGGCTTTGAACTCCTGAGCTCAAGTGATCTTTCTGTCTTGGCCTCCTAAAATGCTGGGATTATAGGTGTGAGCCACCACGCCCGGCCAAGATCATTAATTTCTACCGTACTGCTTCTCAAGGTGGCAAGAAATATCAAGTGAGCAGAGATATCAAAATCAGGTTACATATAACAAATATTTTGTGAATTTTAAGGAGTTGCCCAACTGAAAATTTCTATTGCTAGTACTAATGTCACACCGTGGTAATGAAATAAACTGCCCAATATCTGAAGCAGATATTCGCCATGAATCTTTATTAGAGAGAAGCTCTGGGCACTCAGATGGCATATACAGGTGTAAATATGAAACTTGGATTCTATTTGGATTAACTTAATTTTATTCCATTAACAGGTTCTGTAGTGCTGACTGTGTAACATAAAGCAAGCCATGGAGTACAGGATTAATTAATTAATTAATTAAAAAAAATGTTTGAGACTGAGTTTCACTCTTGTTGCCCAGGCTGGAGAGCAGTGGCATGATCTCGGCTCACTGCAACCTCTGCCTCCCAGGTTCCAGCGATTCTCCTGCCTCTGTTTCCTGAGTAGCGGGATTACAGCCATGTGCCACCACACCGAGCTAATTTTGTATTTTTAATAGAGATGGGGTTTCTCTATGTTGTTCAGGCTGGTCTTGAACTCCTGACCTCAGGTGATCTTCCCACCTTGACCTCCCAAAGTGCTTGGATTACAGGCGTGAGCCATCGTGCCCAGCCTGGATTTATTTTTTAATTTTTAATTTTTTTTTGAGACAAAGTCTTGCTCTGTTGCCCAGGGTGGAGTACAGTGGTGGGATCTTGGCTCACTGTAACCTCCACCTGCTGGGTTCAAGCAATTCTCATGTCTCAGCCTCCTTAGTAGCTGGGATTACAGGGCCACCATGCTACACTAATTTGTGTATTTATTGTTTTTTTTAGTAGGGATAGGGTTTCCCCATGTTGGCCAGTCTGGTCTCGAACTCCTGGCCTCAAATGATCTGTCTACCTTGGCCTCCCAAAGTGCTGGTATTACAGATGTGAGCCACAGCTCCTGACCAAAGTAAAGGATTTATATTAGGTTTGGTTTGCTCTTTTGCTGCTTATCTCCTTTTCAACTAAAATGAGTAATGAATTTGGAAAAGTTTTTAAAGAAGCCTTAAAGAAGGGTAAAAAGGAGAAAGAATGGTGGCCACTTTGGTGAGCTGCCAACAGGGCCAGCATAGAAGGCAATGGATGGGGAAGATTTTAGGCTTATTAGTGGAGAACTGGTCACTCTCTCTCCCCTTCCATCCCCCTACCACCTAAGCAGGAAGAAATGCACACAAAAAATGGCAACTATTTTACTTTCAGAAATATTCTGAAATTAAAATTATGTGTTATCATTATGGCCATATTTCTATTTATTTAACATGCCCCCTGGAAATCTATTTGGAATCTCCCAACCACACAGAATCCATTTACATCTGGAGAATTCAGGCAGGCAGGGAAAATGATTCAAATTTTTAATAGGTCAGTCCTATGAGAAGATACTTAACTTTCTAGCATTTGGCTAGGTTTAACTGATATTAAATTGTCCCGAAAGGAAACATCTGAAATGTGTCTAAATGCAGGTGTATCATTCAAACATTAGGTTCAAACAATTTTTTTTTTTTTGAGACAAGGTCTTGCTCCGTCACCCAGGCTGGAGTGCTGTGGTGCAATCTTGGCTCACTGCAGCTTCGACTCCCGTGGCTCAAGGGATCCTCCCTCCTTTTCCTCCCAAGTAGCTGGGACTACAGGCACATACCATGGCACCTGGCTAATTTTTTATTCATTTTTTGTAGACACAAGATCTCACTATGTTACCCAGGCTGGTCTTGAACTCTTGGGCTCAAATGATTCTTTAGCCTTGGCCTCCCAAAGTGCTGGGATTATAGGCAGGAGCCATTGTGCCTGGTCCGAAGACGCTTTTTGATGTTTATTTACTTAACAGCAACTGCTGCAAGGACAAAGCACATTTTCAGGAGAAAACAATGGTTGTGTGGGAACTCCTTTCAGTGTTGAACATTGATTTGCCCCACTTTTGTAATTTCAGGGTGCAATGTATAATTTCAGCTGGAGTAGCTCCACACTACTTAAGTGTGATTCCTGATAGTGGTCATAAACTCTGTTTTCCAAGAACAGCTTTCTCTGGGTGCCATGGAGTGTGCTTTTGCTGACACATTTGTCAACCAGGAGCTAGCCAACAACTTATCCGAAAAGCAAGGACAGAATTTTAGACCTAGAGAGGGACAAAGGAAAGGGAAAATTGAGAAATTGCTTTGTCTATTTAAAGGAGGCTGATTCCTCCATTTGGTGGAAAAAAAAAAAAACAGCATGAATCCTTTGGTTTGATTAAGGATTACATGGATCATTTGTGGAACATGCCAAGTGGTCATCCATGCCATGGTGTCATTTTTTTTTTTAACTTTCAGTTTGTTTTGAGGTTGCTGATGCGGTTTCAAATGATCTGATTTGTGTTCAGCTGCTTTATTGCTGTGCAAATGGGACCAGTATATCTGAACATGAAGAAGAGAGTATTCTAGTCCTGCCTACTTTCAGTATACTTGCTTGGACAGCCTCCCAGGGATGATTTAGGAGCTGATTTATAATTACCATATTGTTTCCTGCCTAACCCATTGGTTCCTGATTTCGTTATAGACTCTCAAAGTTTCTCAGCCAGCATCTATTTGTCTTGAAGAAAATGCTGCTGGAGGCTGTGGATATGCACAGTCTTTTTTTTTTTTTTTTTTTTTTTTGAGACATATTCTAGCTATGTCGCCCAGGCTGGAGTGCAGTTGCGTGATCTTGGCTTACTGCAACCTCCGCCTCATGGGTTAAGTGATTTTCCTTGCCTCAGCCTCCTGGGTAGCTGGGATTATAGGTGCCCACCACCACCCCCAGCTAATTTTTGTAGTTTTTAGTAGAGACAGGGTTTCGCCATGTTGGCCAGGCTGGTCTCGAACTCCTGACCTCAGGTGATCCACCTGCCTCGGCCTCCCAAAGTGCTGGTATTACAGGCATGAGCCACCGCTCCCGACCTAAAGTCTTAGGTTTATAATACCAATGTGATGAGTTTCCCTGGGAGAATTTGTTTCTTCCTGTCCCTTCAGTATTTGGGCGTAGTCTATGGCTAAGAAACGAATAGCCCAAACTTTCTGCTGCATATTTATTGCGTCTTGTAGAACCAGATAGTTCTAAAAAAATTTTTTTAAGTACCTTATCTTGAGTTTTCCAGTTATTTATTTATTACTTGAGCAATAAAGAATATAATTGAAATAAAAAAACAGAAATTCAAGCCTTTATATGTGAACATTTTCTTTTAAATGGAGGATTTCTGAACTAAATGTCAGGAGAAAGAGATGCAATAACAGAAGAAAGAAAATTTACCGGGATTGCAGCTGCAGTTCCCAAGATACATAGGAAAAAAAGCCCAGTCTTCATGCTTTCCAGATCTGTGAAACGAGAAGATAATTATCAGTGGTAGGGAAAAGTTTCCTCATGGAAAACTGAAAGACAATCTTAGCAAATACTGAGCTTGATATTCTCCTTTTCATTTAAAATTGATTTCTATCTTTGTAGATTAATTATGTCTGAAAAGACAGATTGATGACAGTTCTTACTCAATTGTGTACCTGGGAAAATTACTCCCTGATTTTTTGGCCCGGTTGTGTTGGGCAGAACCTATCTCTGTTTATGACTGTACTTCTTCGAGTAAAGACTCTGTGCCAATCGTGGGTTTTAAGATTTGTGAGTATTCATAATGAAAAAAAAAGTTACAAAATGAAGTAATGTGGTATGTCAAGTTTGAGTAAAAACACACTGCCTGTTTAGTGGTAAAGAAACATTCATTCAGTGAAGATTTTTAGTCATACAACATTGCATTGCCACAGAGTCATAGATCTAAGGGCATTCATGTTCATCTAATTTAGAGGTCTTTACTGGCAATCTGTGAATTGGAGGTTGTCTGCAGATAGGTTTGGTTTGGTAGGCACTGTGCATTTTAAACTAGTATTTTAGCTGGGCGCAGTGGCTCATGCCTGTAATCCCAGCACTTTGGGAGGCCAAGGTGGGCAGATCACCTGAAGTCAGGAGTTCGAGACCAGCCTGGCCAACATGATGAAATTCCATCTCTACTAAAAATACAAAAAATTAGCTGGGCATGGTGGGGGGCGCCTGTAATCCCAACTACTTGGGAGGCTGAGGCAGGAGAATTGGTTGAACCCAGGAGGCTGAGGTTGCAGTGAGCAGATATCACGCCATTGCACTCCAGTCTGGGCAATAAGACTGAAACTCCATCTCGGAAAAAAAAAAAAGTAAACCAGTATTTTAAAATCCTGAAGTTTCATGTCAAAATTAAAATTTCCAGTTTCTCTTGAACCATCTGATCTCTTAGCAACAACAGGCCTTCATGACAACAGTTGGCTGCATCTGAGTTGAGACTGTCCTCTGTAAGGGATGCTGGCGTTTGTGCTTGGTCTGTCTCACTTTTGTTATTTGCCTTTCATTTGAGTTTAGTTTGTTCCAAGTGAACTTTTTAAGATTAGAAATGAGACAAGTGAAAGCTCAGAGAGGTTAAGTAAGTTGTCTCCAGATGAACTCTAGGTCTAAGGTTTTTCCCACACACCAATTATATTATTGTGGTTCTTGAAAGCAGTGGGCAACCTACATTTTTTTGTAGGGTATCCCTAAGTCTGGTAGTCTGACCTCTAACTAGGATTAGGGATACAGTTTTTAGTTATTTAATAGAGGATTTATGGATCTCCCAGAAATACTAGATGACTCCTTTAAATTAGTTTTTGCAATCATAAACACATTCACAAAGAGATTTAAATAAGAATCTGAAGTTTATAAAGAAACTGAACAGTTTCTTCTGCTACTTATCCCAATATTTCTAAATAATGTGCTTAAACGGATATTTTTAAATATATTAAATATTACTATAGGGATTTAGTATTGCAACAACTGTCACTTCACACACACATGTGTGCACACACACACTTACACACTTGTGCATACACATACACTTCTCCTCCTCTTTTCTCTTCCTAAAATACTTTTACCACAATTCTCGTTTAAATTTTAACATTTATGACAATATAGGTATTCTTTACAGCTGGACCAAGTAGTGATTTCATGTGTTGAACCACACCCACATTTCTTTCCTTGAACAATATTTTGTTTTTGTTTTGATTTAGAAATTGCCTTCCTTTTAAAGCTTTTTACCTACTTTTTCGCACACCCATCACTTATTCTTCCTGAATTTCCCAACAAAATTTAAAATTCCTCTTAATATGGTAACAACACAGCAACATCAACAGCCTCCTAAGGAAATCCCTCATGTCCATTTCCCCCCTTGGAAACAGCGCTCCCAGAGCCTAGGTTTTCTTGCTTCCTTTGGACTAATGTATCCCAGGCTGCTGTGTGGCTTTTCTCCTGGGGTCCGGTATTCACACCCCCTGGTAATTCCCTTTGTCTTTTTTCTTGTGTTTGATTTCTTGCTTCCTAGGTCCCATATGTTTTTCTTTCTTCATTTTCTCCCTCATTTTGATGAAGCACATACTCCATAAGTTTCTTGAGAAATCATACACAGGAAACAGAATTTTTAAGGCATTGCATGTTAGAAAAATCTTGATATGTAGTTTGACTAGATATAGAATTCTAGATTGGAATTTTTTTTCTCAGAACTTTAAAGCATTGGTCCATTTTCTTATAATTTTCGGTGTTGCTAGTAAGAACTCTGATGTCAGTTTTCCCCCAATATTTTTATGAACACAGTATTTTTTTCTTTCTTTGTGGATGCTTTTAAGTTTTTATATTTGGCCCTAGTCTTCTGAAATGTTACAATGTCTGCCTTAGTTGGGATCCTTTTACATTTACTTTAGGAACTCATTAAGCCACTTGAATTTAGAGATTTATATATTTCAGTTTTGGGGAGCATTTTACATGTTAGTTCTTTAATGATTTTTGCCCTTCTATTTTTTTGTCTTTTCTTTCTGGAATTTATATTAGTTAAATATCAGAATTCTGGGGGTGATTCTCTGATTTGATAATCAGTTTTGGTCTTCTCTTCAATAGTGTTTCTATTATTCTGGGACACTTTCTCAATCTTACCTTCTGTCTTTCCTATTGATTTTTCGTTTGTTTGTTTTCTAGAGATGGGATTTCACTATGTTGCCCAGGCTGGTCTCAGACTCCTGAGCTCAAAGTGAGCCTGCCTCAGCTTTCCAAAGTGCTAGGATTACAGGCATAAGCCATTGTGCCTGGCCTCTCTTACTGATTTTTAAAAAAATTATATACTTAATTTCTTTTTTAATTGACAAATCATAATATACATATTCATGGAGTACGTAGTGGTATTTCACTACATATAATGTATAGTGATCAGATAAGGATAATTTGCATATCAATCACCTCAAACATTTATTATTCCTTTGTATTGGGAACTGTGTCCTCTTTCTAGCTATTTGAAATATATAATATCCTACAATGGTATAGAGCACTAATTCCTCCTACTAGCTATAGTTTATGTCATTTAACAAATATTTCCCTATTCCTTCCTTCCCCTCACCCTTCCCAGCCTCTAGTATCCTCTGTTCTACTTCTTACTTCTATGAGATCAACTTTTTTCTCTTTCACATGAGTGAGAATATGCTTATAGACTGTTAATTTTTTCTTTCCTGATGGTTTCTCTTTTTAATATTATCCTATTCTTTATTAGTATGACATATATTCTTGTCTCCTTAAGGATGTTAATCAAATATTTTGAAATTTTCCTCTGCATCCTGCATTTTCTGTTTCCTTCTTGTTCTTTTTATTCCCAGTTAGTTTTGATCTCTGTTTTTTATGTTGAAAGCTTTTCTCTAATATCTGATGTCTTTGGCTGTGCATTAATGCTTAGCAGTGAGTCGCTAGAAAGCCAAAAACTTTATGGACAGGCTGGAGGGCTTCCAGAGAACAGTTCCATAGAACAATGGAGGGCTTCCATGGAGCAGCAACCTGACAGTCTTGATGGGGCACCCCAAATGTCACTGTCAGATATTTTAGGGAGGTTTTCTTTTCTCTAGAGGAGAAATTCATACCTCTTACCTTGGGAAGCAGGTAGAAACCTAGTTGCTAGCATTCTGTGGGATGAGTGAAGAGACTGGAGATGTCTCAGTGCACACACTGACTTTTCACTTAGTCCCTAGGTTTCTGTATGGCTCCACCTCCCACCTGACACTGCTTACCCTGAGTGCAGAGCCAGAGGATAAGCTTTTTCCTGTTTGTGTTGAAACATGGAAGTCCCCTGGCTGTACAGGCAGGAGGGATGTTGAATCTAAGAGTTAATCTGATAGGCTTTCAACCAATACTCCAGATTTCAGCCTCTATCTTCACCTTGCCTTCCAAATCACCTGGTGCCTCCAATTCTGGGAACTCTCGTGGGTTCTTCAGTGTGAATGGCTTCCTTCTTTGTCTAGGGCATCCTTCTCTGCAGACTCTTAGGTTTAAATTCTTCCTGTTCTAAGTCAGTCTTCCATTTTCTAAAGATGTGTTAACATTTTTTGTCTTCTTTGTCTCCTCCTCTTTCATCTTAGTCACTGTGAGTCTATACTATTACTATTCTTTTCATATGATTATTATGAAATTTTAGCAGGGAGTGGCAACAGATGTATATGCTTCATCTCCATTTAACAACAGATGACTTCCATTTCGTATTTGCTTCATATTCTCCTTGTTTTCCTCTGTCATTTTCATCATTATTTTCAGTGTGACAAATAGGAATTCCTATGAGTCTTTGGTTCTAACTCAGCAAATGAAGTTTTTTTTTTTCTTTTTTTGAGACAGAGTCTCGTTCTGTTGCCCAGGCTGGAGTGCAGTGGCACAATCTTGGCTTACTGTAACCTCCACTTCCCAGGTTCAAGTGATTCTCATGCTTCAGCCTCCCAAGTAGCTGAGATTACAGGCATGTGCCACCATGCCTGGCTAATTTTTGTATTTTTGGTAGAGATGGGAGTTTTGCCATGTTGACCAGGCTGGTCCCGAACTCCTGGCCTCAAGTGATCCACCTGCCTTGGCCTCCCAAAGTAGCAGCAAATGAAGTTTTTATTGAAAAAAACAGGGCTATAGCACAGGCTTCCTCATCATTAGGGACATGAACACATTTTTACCTATATCACTATCCAGGGTGGGCCACCTGGACCACAGAACAGTGAGTTGGAAGAATGGATAGTGAAGCTGCACATAGAAAGTGATTTGGGATTGTGTGTGTGTGTGTGTGTGTGTGTGTGTGTGTGTGTGGAGGGGCAGGTGGGAGGGTTGAATCAGGGGTGTGGGGAGAAAGTCAAATCATTTATAACCTTAAATAAACTAGTCTGGACTAATCAATTCCGAGTTTTGATGAAAATGACATGTACTTGGAGACTCAAGTATGATTCCTCTAAGTGATCCTTCTGAAAATGACTACATATAACAAGTAGAAATTTAGAATATGAACAACGGAATGTGTGGTTACTTTATTTAGAACTGGCAGTGGCATATAAAATATACTTGAAGTTTCTATTGTCATAGTGCTTTGGGTTTACCAAATAAATTTACAAATGGGATATTACCTTATCTGATCTTTACAACAACCCCATGATGTGGCAGATGAAGAACAGGCCTGGAAAGCCTACAGTGTGACATGCTGGGGGTCACCAAGGGATGTAGAAGGGGAGCTGGGCTTGAAGCTAGATTTCCTGGCTCCTACTCCAGCTTTTTTCTAGCTGTTTTGCAAATAAAGTTCTCCATTTTACCTCTTACACAAAGCTGTAAGGAAGGGGGCAAACACTAAAAAAATCCCCAGACAAACCAAAAAACCACCATTGGGACAAATTGAGATTTCACTTTGAGTTCAAGTTTTTAAACAAAAAGTTCCAAACATTTTAAGGTGTAAGGTGATTAGGTAAAATGCACTTCCTTGTGTTGAAGGAAAAAGGCTTATCTTAGAAGGTTGGTTGGATTACTTAATATCAAAAGTTTCTTTCAATAAAACATCTTGTGGTCTAAACAAGGCAAAAAGCATAGGAATTCAGTTTTCCATGAAATAAAAATGTATTTAAGTAAAAATATGGAGCAGCCTCCCCCTGCTGCCCCAAAACTCTGATACATTGAAAAACACCTTACAATGAGAAAAGCATCAAACTGTCGGGGAGCTGGATTCTGGCTCTAGCAGTGTCCTTAACTGCCAGGAAACCTTGGGAGAGTCACTTGTCCTTTTTTAGATACAGTTTTCACAAGTTATGAACAATGAAGAGTGTGACCTAGATGATCCTCTAGCCTTAATATTTTAGGATTCTAAAATTGAAAATAATTCCATTGATTTTATGAACCCTAAATTCCTGCTATCTTTTCCCCTTAAACTACTAAGCCCACTAAAATATATAATTTTATTGTATCACAATAAAATATTTTATATATAGTAATTCATGCTTAAAGTAAATATGTAGACTCTATTACTGATGATAATTGAAAACATTCTATCCTCTTAGTGAATGCTAATTGTAAAGAATCAGTGAAAAATGCATTTCTAGCCGGGTGCGATAGCGCATGCCTGTAATCCCAGCACTTTGGGAGGCTGAAGTGGGCAGATCACCTGAGGTCAGGAGTTCGAGACCAGCCTGACCAATATGGTGAAACCCAGTCTTTAAAAAAAAAAAAAAAAGAAAAATGCATTTATTTCCTCTACATTTTAAATTCAACGTTTACTTATTTATTCATTTATTCCATGAGTATTTATTAGATTTATGGAACTATAGTCACTTATATTTTATTTATTTATTTATTTATTATTTTTGAGACGTCGCTCAGGCTGGAGTGTAATTGCAATCATAGCTCTCTGCAGCCTCCAACTCCTGGGCTCAGGTGATCCTCCTGCCTCAGACTCTCACGTAGCTGGAGATACAGGAACACACTACTATGTCCAGCTAATTATTTGTATTTTTTTGTAGAGATGGGGTCTTGCCATATTGCCCAGGCTGGCCTCAAATTTCTGGCCTCAAGTATTCCTCCTACCTCAGCTGCCCAAAGTGCTGGAATTACAGGGATGAGCCACTGTGCTCAGCCTTATATTTTAGATTAGTATGTTATTACTATTCTACTGGTTTTGAAAACTATAGAAATACAAAATAGTATGATTTAGTGCAGGGTTTTTATTTATCTTGGCACTATGAACATTTTGTCTTGATGATTCTTTGCAGTGGGGGGAGCTGTCCTGTGCATTGTAGGATGCTTAGCAGCATTCCTGGCCTCTGTCCATTAGTTGCTAGTAGAGAGCCCCTATCCCCCACTTCTAGGGACAACCAAAAATGTCTCCAGCCATTGCCAAATGTTCCATGGGGTGGGTGAGGATCGCCCTGATTGGGAGCCATTGGTATAGTGGAAGCAGAATGGTGCTTTCAGATTAGAGAGACCTGCATTTGAACTCTGGAGCAACATTTGCCATCTATATGACCTTTGGCAAGTTACTTAGCCCTTTAAGCCTCAGATTCCCCATCTAAAAATGGGGATAACATCTGTGATGGTTAATTTCATATGTCACCTTGACTAGACCATGGGATGCCCAGATATCCACTTAGACATTATTCCTGGGTGTGTTTCTGAAGGTGTGTTCTGAATAAATTAGCATTTGAACTGGTAGACAGAATACAGCAGATTGCCCTACCCAATGTAAGCGGGCATAATTCAATCCACTGGGGACCTGAATAGAACAAAAAGGCAAGGGAAGGAAGAATTCCCCCTCTCTCTCTGCCTGTTCGAGTTGGGACATTGGTACTCTGCTGTTGGATTGGGACTTAACACCACCAGCCCTCCAGTTCTTATGCCTTCAGACTTGGACTAGAACTCACATCATTGGTTCTTAGGTCTTCCAAGAAGCTATATAATTGGCTATGTAATTGGCTCTCCCGGCTTTCCAATTTGCTGACTGCAGATCTTGGGACTGGCTCCATTAATGTGAGCTAAGTCCTCATTGTCTATCTATCTATCGGCTATCTACTATCTATTATCTATCTATCTATTATCTATCTATCACCTATCTATTATCTATCTATCTATCTATCTATCTATCTATCTATCTATCATCTATCATCTATCTATCTATCTATCTCTGTCTACCTACCTATCTCCTATTGGTTCTGTTTCTCTGGTGAACTTTGACTAATACAATATCTAATTCAGTTTTGTGAGAGTTAAAAGAAATGATGTTTGTGAAAATGCCTGATACCTAGGAGATGCTCAATAAATTTTAATTCTTTCTTCTCTCATCTTCCAGA
>CAUYLG010043623.1:0-28290 GCA_963573385.1 Cacajao melanocephalus
TTCCTGCATTAGTTTGCTGTGAATGATGGTTTCCAGCTTCATCCATGTCCCTGCAAAGGACATGAACTCATTCTTTTTTATGGCTGCATAGTATTCCATGGTGTATATGTGCCACATTTTCTTTATCCAGTCTATCATTGATGGACATTTGGGCTGGTTCCAAGTCTTTGCTATTGTAAATAGTGCTGCAATAAACATACATGTGCATATGTCTTTATAGTAGAATGATTTATAAACCTTTGGGTATATACCCAGTAACGGGTTGCTGGGTCAAATGATATTTCGGTTATAAATCCATGTGGAACCAACATACTGTCCTGTACAATGATTAAACTAATTTACACTCCCAACAACAGTGTAAAATGTTCCTATTTCTCCACAGCCTCACCAGCATCTGTTGTTTCCTGACTTTTTAAATAATCATCAGTCTAACTGGCATGAGATGGTATCTCATTGTGGTTTTCATTTGCATTTCTCTAATGACTAGTGATGATGAGCTTTTTTTCATATGTTTCTTGCCCACATAAATATCTTCTTTTCAGAAGTGTCTGTTCATATCCTTTGCCCACTTCTGATGGAGTTGTTTTTTTCTTGTAAATTTGTTTAAGTTCATTGTAGATTCTGAATATTAGACCTCTGTTAGATGGGTAGATTGCAAAAATTATCTCCCATTCTGTAGGTTACCTGTTCACTCTGATGATAGTTTCTTTTGCTGTGCAGAAGCTCTTTAGCTTAATTAGATTTCATTTGTCAATTTCTGCATTTGTTGTAATTGCTTTTGGTCTTTTAATATTGAAGTCTTTACCCATGCCTATGTCCTGAGTGGTATTGCCTAGGTTTTCTTCTAGGGTTTTCATGGTTTGGGGTTTTACCTTTAAGTCTTTAATCTATCTTGAGTTAATTTCTGAATGAGGTACAAGGAAGGGGTCTAGTTTCTGTTTTCTGCATATGGCTAGCCTATTTTCCCAGCACCACTTATTATATAGGGAATCCTTTCTTCATTGCTTTTTTTTGGTCAGGTTTGTTGAAGATCAGGTGGTGGTAGATGTGTAGTGTTATTTCTGAGGTTTCTATTCTGTTCCATTGGTCTATATATCTGTTTTAGTACCAGTGTACCATGTTGTTTTGATTGCTGGAGCCTTGTAGTATAGTTTGATGTCAGGTAGCGTGATGCCTTCAGCTTTGTTCTTTTTGCTTAGGATTGTCTTGGCTATTCGGGCTTTTTTTTTTTTTTTAGTTTCAAATGAAATTTAAAGTAGTTTTTTTAGTTCTGTGAAGGAAGTCAATGGTAGCTTGACTGGAATAGCATTGAATCTATAAATTACTTTGGGTAGTATGCCATTTTCATGAGATTAATTCTTCCTATCCATGAGCATGGAATGTTTTTCCGTCTGTTTGTGTCCTCTCTTATTTCCTTGAGTAGTGGTTTGTAGTTCTCCTTGAAGAGGCCCTTCACAACCCTTGTTGTTGTATTCCTAGATTTTATTCTCATTGCAGCAATTGTAAATGAGAGTTCACTCATGATTTGGCTCTCTGCTTGTCGGTTATTGGTACACAGGAATGCTTGCAACGTTTGCACATTGATTTTATATCCTGAGACTTTGATGAAGTTGTTTATCAGATTAAGAATTTTTGGGGCTGAGACAATGGGGTTTTCTAAATACACAATTGTGTCATTTGTAAACAGAGACAATTTGACTTCCTCTCTTCCTATTTTAATATGCTTTATTTCTTTTTTCTTTTTCTTTCTTTTTTTTTTTTTTTTTCCTTGGCCAAAACTTACAATACTATGTTTAATAGGAGTGGTGAGAGAGGGCATCCTTGTCTTGTGTCAGTTTTCAAAGAGAATGCTTCCAGTTTTTGCCCCTTCAGTATGATATTGGCTATGGGTTTGTCATAAGTAACTCTTGTTATTTTGAGATATGTTCCATCAATACCTAGTTCATTGATAGCTTTTAGCATGAAGGGTTGTTGAATTTTATTGAAGGCCTTTTCTGCATCTATTGAGATAATCTTGTGGTTTTTGTCATTTATTCTACTTGTGTGATTGGTTACATTTATTGATTTGTTACCTCCAAGGATGAAGCTGACTTGATCATAGTGGATAAGCTTTTTGATGTGCTGCTGGATTTGGTTTACCCGTGTTTTATTGAGGATTTTTGTATCCATGTTTGTCAGGATATTGGCCTGAAATTTTCTTGGTATGTGTGTGTGTCTCTGGCAGTATTTGGTATCAGGATGATGCTGGCCTCATAAATCGAGTTAGGGAGGAGTCTCTCTTTTTTTATTGTTTCGAACAGTTTCAGAAGGAATGGTACCAGCTCCTCTTTGTACCTCTGGTAGAATTCGGCTATGAATCTGTATGGTCCTGGGCTGTTTTTGGTTTGTAGACTATTAATTACTGCCTCAATTTCAGAACTTGTTATCAGTCTATTTGAGGATTTGACTTCTTCCTGGTTTCGTATTGGGAGGGCATATTTGTCTAGAAATTTACCATTTCTTCTAGAATTTTAGTTTATTTGTGTCAGGGTATTTATAATATTCTCGATGATAGTTTGTATTTTTGTGAGATCAGTGGTGATATCCCCTTTATCATTTTTTATTGTGTCTACTTGATTCTTCTTTCTTTTCCACTTTATTAGTCTAGCTAGCAGTCTATCTATTTTGCTAATCTTTTCAAAAACCCAGCTCCTGGATTCACTGATTTTTTGAAGGGTTTTTCATGTCTCTGTCTCCTTCAGTTCTGCTCTGATCTTAGTTATTTCTTGTCTTCCTCTAGCTTTTGAATTTGTTTGCTCTTGCTTCTTTAGTTCTTTTAATTGTGATATTAGGGTGCTGATTTTAAATCATTCCAGCTTTCTTATGTGGGCATTTAGTGCTATAAATTTCATTCTTAACACTGCTTTAGCTGTGTCCCAGAGATTCTTGTACATTGTCTCTTTGTTCTCATTGGTTTCAAAGAACTTCTTTATTTCTGCCTTAATTTTGTTATTTATTCAGTAGTCATTCAGGAGAGGTTGTTCAATTTCCATATAGTTGTGTGGTTTTAAGTGAGTTTCTTAATTCTGAGTTCTAATTTGATTGCACTGGTTCTGAGAGACTGTTAGTTATGATTTTCATTCTTTTGCATTTGCTGAGGAGTGTCTTACTTCTAATTATGTGGTCAATTTTAGATTAAGTGTTATGTGGTGCTGAGAAGAATGCATATTTTTTTTGATTTGTGGTGGAAAGTTGTGTAGATGTCTATGAGGTTTGCTTGGTCCAGAGCTGAGTTCAAGTCCTGAATATTCTTGTTAATTTTCTGTCTTGTTGATCTGTCTAATATTGACAGTGTTAAAGTCTCCCACTATTATTGTGTGGGAGTCTAAGCCTCTTTGTAGGTTTCTAAGGACATGTTTTATGAATCTGAGTGCTCCTGTACATATATATTTAGGATAGTTCGCTCTTTTTGTTGCAGATCCCTTTACCATTATGTAATGCCCTTTTTTGTCTTTTTTGATCTTTGTTGGTTTAAAGTCCATTTTATTAGAGACTGGGATTGCAGCCCCTGCTTATTTATTTATTAGTTTATTTTGCTTTCCATTTGCTTGGTAAATCTTCCTTCATCCCTTTATTTTGAGCCTATGTGTGTCTCTGTGTGTGCGATGGATCTCCTAAATACAGCAAACCAATGGATCTTGACTCCTTATCCAATTTACCAGCCTGTTTCTTTTCATTGGGGGCATTTAGCTTATTTATATTTAAGATTAATATTGTTATGTGTGTATTTGATCTCATCATTGTGATGCTAGCTGGTTATTTTGCACATTAGTTCATGCAATTTCTTCATAGTGTCATGGGTCTTCATATTTTGGTGTGTTTTGTAGTGGCTGACACCAGTTTTTCCTTTCCATAGTTAGTGCTTCCTTCAGGAACTCTTGTAAGGCAGGCCTGGTGATGACAAAATCCCTCAGCATTTGCTTGTCTGTAAAGGATTTTATTTCTCCTTCACTTATGAAGCTTAGTTTGGCTGGATATGAAATTCTACGTTGAAAATTCTTTTCTTTAAGAATGTTGAATATTGGCCTCCACTCTCTTCTGGCCTGTAGGGTTTCTGCAGAGATCCTCTGTCAGTCTGATGTGTTTCCCTTTGTAGGTAACCTGACCTTTCTCTCTGGCTTCCCTTAACATTTTTACCTTCATTTTAACCTTGGAGAATCTGATGATTATGTATCTTGGGGTTGCTCCTCTCAAGGAGTATCTTAGTGGTGTTCTCTGTATTTTCTGAATTTGCATGTTGGTCTGTCTTGCTAGCTTGGTGAAGTTCTCCTGGATAATATCCTGAAGTGTGTTTTCCAACTTGATTCCATTCACCTTGTCACTTTCAGGTACACCAATCAATCGTAGGTTTGGTCTTTTCACATAGTCCCATATTTCTTGGAGGTTTTGTTTGTTCCTTTTCATTCCTTTTTCTATAATCTTGTCTTCACATGTTATTTCAGTAAGTTAATTTTCAGTCTCTGATATTCTTTCTTCCGCTTGATCAATTCAGCTGTTGATACTTGTGTATGCTTCACAAAGTTCTCATGCTGTGTTTTTCAGCTCCATCAGGTCATTTATGTTCCCCTTTAAACTGGTAATTCTAGTCAGCCATTCCTGTAACCTTTTATCAAGGTTCTTAGCTTCCTGGCATTGGGTTAGAACTTGCTCCTTTAGCTCAGAGGAGTTTGTTATTACCCACCTTCTGAAGCCTACTTCTGTCAATTGGACAATCTCATTCTCCATCCAGTTTAGTGTTCTTGCTGGAAAGGAGCTGTGATTATTTGGAGGAGAAGCAGCATTCTGGGGATTTTTTGAATTTTCAGCATTTCTGGACTTTTTTTTCTCATCTTCATGGATTTATCTACCTTTGGTCTTTGTGGGCAATGACCTTTAGATGGGGTTTTAGTGTGGGGGTTCTTTATGTTGATGTTGATCTTGTTTTCTTTTGGTTAGTTTTTCTTCTAACAGTCATGCCCCTCTTTCATTAGGTCTGCTGCAGTTTGCTGGAGGTTCACTCCAGACCATGTTCATCCAGGTATCATCAGTGGAGGCTGCAGAACAGTAAAGATGGCTGCCTGCTTCTTCCTCTGGAAGCTTCATCCCACAGGGGCACTGGTCTGTTGCCAGCCAGAGCTCTCCTGTATGAGGTGTCTGTCAACCCCTGTTGGAAGGCCTCCCCCAGTCGGGAGGCACAGAGGTCAGGGACCCACTTGAGGAGGCAGTCTGTGCCTTAGCAGAGCTGAGGCACTGTGCTGGGAGAATCCCTCTTGCCAGGATCAGATGCTCTCTTCAAAGCCAGCAGGCAGGAACAATTAAATCCACTGAAGTTGTGCAAACAGCTTCCCCTTTCCTCAGGTGCTCTGTCCTAGGTAAATGGAAGTTTACCTGTAAGCCTCTGACTGGGCTGTTAGCTTTTTTTCAGAGATGCCCTGTCCATTGAGGAGGAATCTAGAGAAGCAGTTTGGCCACAGCCACTTTGCTGTACTGTGTTGAATTCTGCCCAGTCCAAACCTTCCAGCCTCCTTAGCACTGTGATGGGAAAACAGCCTACTAAAACCTCAGTAATGGTGGACGTCCCTCCCCCTGTCAAGCTCAGTTGTTCCTGATCGATTTCAGACTGCTGTGCTGGCAGCGAGAATTTCAAGCCAGTGGTTCCTACCTTCCTGGTCTCTGTGCTAGTGGGACCCACCGAGTAAGACCACCTGGCTCCCTGGCTTCAGCTCCCTTTCCCAGGGAGTGAACAGTTCTGTCTCACTGGGCTTGCAGGCATCACTAGGGTATGAAAAACCTCCTGCAGCTAGCTCAATATCTGCCCAAACAGCCTCCCAGTTTTGTGCTTGAAACCCAGGGTGCTGTTTGTGTAGGCACATGAGGGAATCTCCTGAACTGCAGATTGCAAAAACCGGGAAAAGCATAGTAACCTGGCTGGGTATCACAGTCCCTCATGGCTTCCCTTGGCTGGGGGAGGGAGGTCCCTTGGCTTCTTGAACTTCCTGGGTGAAGCGATACCTGACCCTGCTTCTGCTCACCCTCTGTGGGTTGGACCCACTACCTAACCAGTCCCAAGGAGATGAACTGGGCACCTCAGTTAGAAAAGCAGAAATCATTTGCCTTCTGCTTTGTTCTCTCTGGGACTGCAGACCGGAGCTATTTCTATTCAGTCATCTGGACCCCTCCCCTCTGCATGTCAATTTTTTAAAAATGTTAATCAAGCAATTCTATTTTGCACTTTTGAAGCAGATCAATTAACAAACATGATAAAAATAGTCCCATATTTCTTGGAGGTTTTAGCATTTGGATCTCTCTTGTTCAATAGCAAAATGATGAGTCTTGTGAATTACAGAAGACCACAAACTAGGATGGTCAGTAATCCATATACAATGTTTCAGTAACTGTAGGGAATGGAACACAAGAGTGGCCCTGTTGGAAGGTAGATTAGGCTGATATTTATATGAAACTATAAAAGCCCTATACAACTAACAATCTATAAACATTGGGGTAAAAGGACAACCACAAACCAAATATTACTTTTATCATCTGTCCATGGACACCTGAAATTTATTTTCTAGAGGAAATCCAGTTTTATTCTATAATTAGAAATAAGGCTTACATTTCTCTTCCAGCTATTAGGGAGCAAGGAAATAAATTTACTCTTTCTGCTCAACAATTAGAAAACTAGGAAAATATATGAAACAATTATCTTCAGACATAGAACAACAGACATATTAAGAGATAGCTCCCTGAAAGAGAGGACATAACAAAGGTAGGCTCTTTGTCCCAATCTACTGCCTGAAGTTTTCTGGGCACAACATAGAGAAGGGAATCTTTTATAGCTTGGTGGCCTTGGTGGACTAGGAATCAAAATTTGGAGTTGGAAGAGGCCAAAGAAGCAGAGTTTGTAGGTGAAATAACCAGATGAAAAGTGCTAGAGATCCCCAGAGAAAAAGAGAGAAGAGAGAGAAAGAAAGAAAGAGAATTGGAGATTCATAGAGGGTTCCCTTGAGGCTTTGTTTGAATGCCAATGTGCACATTTGTGTGGAACAGTCCCAGAGCTCACACACAGCTGGGAATAGTTCCTATTCTTATCACCCACAGCGGAAAGAACTCCTAATATATGGAAGATCAGACAGAGTTCTCATAAGAATATTGCTTAGTAATAGGGTGAAATTATCCATGGGCTAAGAACTGCTCTGGAGCTGTTCTAACAGAGCTGAAAACAAGCCTCCAAATGATCCAGCAGATTGGAAATAACTGCATTTCTGAAAGGAAAAGGGCATACACACATATGTGTGTATATATATATATATACACACACACACATATGTATATAGATATATAAATATATATATTTAAGTCCAGCACTCAAAATGTGAAATCCATAATATCTGCATTCAACCAAAAGTTGCCAGCATTAAAAGAAATAAAAAAGTATAACCCATAACCAAAAGAAAAATCCATCAATGGCAACAGATCCAGAAATGACACAGATAATAGAATTAGCAAGTAAAGCCATTAAATTAACTACCAAATTAGCAATCCAATTCTAGTAGGCCTTAATAAAGTCTAGAAATAGCAAGTTGTAGGTTACATTCATAAAGCTGCCGGCATCATCAAGGCAAGCAGAGTCAAGATGGAGGAGATAAACTAATGCTAAACCAGAAGACATAGAGGATACCAGCCCTGAGTATTCTGACTCTCCTTTAGTACCATACAGTCAAAAAATCACATCCTTCTTGTTTCTTCATGGGAAGATGGGAATTGGGAGGCCACTGGAGAGATTTATATCTCAGAGACTGAACACTACCTGAAAGGTACTATTACAGTTTTGAATCTGATAAAGCATTAAACTGTATTAGATACTTATCACCTTCCCTACTCCAACCCAAGTGATTTAGTGCATGGGAATAATGAGAATGACCAGCTCAGTTATAGAAAATAAAGGAGCTATATTTTCTGGGCACATTCTAGTGATTTTCTGAGTTTGGCAGCAGAAGCCACTCTGTTTCTCTCTAACATGATCAACTTTGTTCAGATCATTTCTTTGCTCTGATGTTTTGTTAGTGGAACCTCTTTGAAATTTTTCCACTTTGTTTCAGATTAATTTATATTCCCCTCAGATGTAGAGTTGTAAGATTGGGTACTGCTTTCCATTCACTTTCTTGTAACTTCAATGTATTGTGGGAGACAATGTTTTTAAGGGGAAGAAAGAACCAGAGCTGGACCCTGATATTTTGTGAAATATTCTATACCTCATTAAGTCTTTGTCACTCTGCAGTTGTGTCTTTACTTTACTTCAGGAGGCAAGGATACTTGGGCTTCTGATAGTTTACCACTTCGAAGTGGTTTCTTGAAAATGTGTGGGCATTTATTTTTCCTATTTCTTGTATTCCTTTGAAATTGAGGGTCTGTAGTTAATATTCTCATAGTATTTTTTTTTTCTGCCTCAGATTTGGACTGTGGGAATAGGACTAAGAAACTTGATTAGAATCTCCTGTTTCTTTGGTTATCACTTTTCTAAATTAATGACATTAGGCTGAATTCCTTTTCTTGTTTCACAGCTACTAGTAAACTACTTTGCTGAGTTTTACTATTTTTATTTCTTTTTAAAAAGAATTATTAAGCTTCATCCTTCTATCTTTACCTGCAATCCGCATCCTCCTATCTTTACTTAAATATAAGAAAACTAAGAGTTCTTCTAATATAGTTTTTTCACACAATCCGATTTTGTGTGTAGGTGTTCATGTGTATCCAACATTTGCTTTAACACATCACACACCTACCTGTTCTTTGCTGGATAAAATAGAACATTAGAAATTTTTTTCAAATATTGAGATAGGTGTGTGCCCCTCAAGCTTTTCTACACTAGTCTTATTTTTATACCTGTGGTTACACAGTGAGTTAACTCCTATTTCCAAAAGATGTATATGTCATTTATATAAAAAATAGAGTTACTTTTAAAAATAAATATAAGAATACAACTATATGCTTTCCACAGGAAACTTACTTTAAATTGAAAGACACAAACAGTTTGAAAGTGAAAAGGTAGAGAAAGATATTCCATGCAAATAGAAACCAAAAGATGGTGGTGGCTTACTAATGGATGAATGAAGAAAAGAATATTGTGAGATATTCAGTGTAAAAAAGATAGCATGGATGAACCAGGACATTATGCTAACTGAAATAAGCCAGACACAGAAATAAAAATATTACATAAATTTATTTATATAGAAAGTCTAAAATAATCAAATACATAGAAACAGAGGCTACAGTGGTGGTTACCAGGGGTGGGTTGGCCATGGGGAGATGTCAGCCAAAGGGTACAAAGTTGTAGTTATGTAGGATATAGGATGAATAAGTCTCTAGAGATCCAATGTATAGCATGATGACTAGTTAATACTATTGCATTGTGTAATAGACATTTGCCAAGAATAGATTTCAAGGGCTCTTATCCCATACACGACTTGCAAAAAAGTAACAATATGAGGAGGTGGATATGTTAATTTGCTTGACTGTGGTAATCATTTCACAATGCATATGTACATTAAAACATCATGCTGTACACCTTAAATATGTATGAAAAAATACTTAGAAATAAACTTAACTAAGGCAAAAACCTTACACAATAAAACTATAAAATATTAATGAAATAAATGAAGGAACACACAAATAAATGAAAACGTATCAATGTTCATAGTTTGGAAAACATAGTATTGTTAAAACATGATTACTACCCAAAGTGACTTACAGATTCAATGCACTCTTTATCAAAATTCCAATGGCCTTTTTTTTTCAGAAATGAATAATCCATCCTAAAATTCATACGGAATCTCAAGGGACCCTGAATAGCCAAAACAGTCTTGAAAAAGAAAAAACATATAGGTCTCACACATCCTAATTTCAAAACTTACTACCAAGCTATGATAATAAAAACACTGTTTTACTGGCATAAAAAGAGACATATAAACAATGGAATAGAGTAATTAGCTCAGAAATAAACCCTTGAGTATATGGCTAAATAATTTTTAACAACAGTGCTAAGACTAGTCAATTAAGAATGGACAAAGAAATATTGTTGGTGAAACTGAATATCCACATGAAGATTAAGGAAGAGAAACAGAAAGGGAGAAGAAAGGTGAGGGAGAAGTAAGAGAAGAAAAAGGAGGAGGAAGAAGGTGATGGTGGTGGCTCTTACCTTATACCGTATTAAAAAAAATAACATAGATCAAAGACCTAAACTTAATAAAACATGAGAAAACTTTATAACATTGAATTTGGTAATTATTTTTTAAAATATGATACCAAAAATACAGGTGACTAAAAACAAAATAGGTTAGTTGAACTTCCTCAAAATTAAAAACTTTTATCTATCAAAGGACATTACCAACAGAGTGAAAAGGTAACCCATGAAACTGCAGAAATTATTTGCGAATTGTACATCTGGAATTGATATCCAAAATATATAAATAATTCCTATAATTCAACAACAAATAACAAACAACCTAACTAAAAATGGGAAAAGAACTTGAAGAAACATTTGTTAAAAAATATACAAATGTCCAATAAGTACATGAAAAGATGCTCAACATCTTTTCAACAAATATTACCAACAATTATGGAAATGCAAACTGAAGCACAATGACATACAACTTCACACCCATTAGGATTACTATTATCAAAAAATTAAAATAAAAAGTGTTTGTATAGATGTGAAGAAACTGCAATGCTTATGTGTTACTGGTGGGAATGGAAAATGTTATGGCAATTCATCAAAAAATTAGACATAAAATAATCATATGATACAACAATTCCACTTCAGAGTGTATACCCAAAATAACTGAAAGCAGAATTCAAACAGTTATTTGCACACCCATGTTCACAGACCATTATTCACAATAGCCAAAAAGTGAGAGCACTCACATGTCCATCAATGGATTAATGGATACACAAAATATGGTAAGTGCATACAATGGAATATTATTCAGCCTTAAAAAGGCAGGAAATTTTTACATGTGCTTCAAGTGGGCTCAATCTTGAAGAGTTCATGCCAAGTGAAATAAGTCAGTAACCAACAGAAAAATATTGAATAATTCTACTTATATTAGGTACCTAGAACAGTCAAGTTCATAGAGACAAAAAGTAGAGTGGTAGCTTCTAGGGTCTGGGGGTTCAAATGAATGGAGAGTTAGTGTTCAATGAGTACAGGGTTTCAGTTAAAGAAGATAAAAGAGATTTAAATACGAATGGTGATGATGGTTACACAACAATGTGAATTTATTTAATGCCATTGAATTGGACACTTAAAAATGGTGGAAATAGTAAATTTTATGTTTTGTATACTTTACCTCAATTTTTATAAAACAGTAATAGGACAATCTATGTAACTGGGCATATTTCCTTTTCTACCCCAGGTTTGACTTGAAATTAAGTTAAATTATTAAAAATAAAATTTATTTCAAGGGTCTTGATGCATTAGCTCTTTTGCAATTTTTAATATACTTCTACTTTGTTTATTATTTCTAATTGTCATATCTGGTATAATCTTTTATTAGACTTTCCCATGACCATTGTTATAAGTTACAATATAAATCCAAAATAATTATTTACTATTTTATTCCATAAGTATGTGCAGAGTAGTTCTTCAGTGCTAATTTCATCCATATTGTTAGTCATAGAAAATTTTTTGGGTCACAGTAAGTTGATTTAATTTATATTAAGTTTCCCAAAATTGAAAAAAAATAAGAAAGGGAAAAAATGCCCTCCTCTTTCAACTGAAAAAAAAAACGCTGTATATATCCTTTCACACTTTTTTTTAATCAATGGAATTTACATTGCCATAATATACTATTAAAAATAAATATCTTAGTTTTTGTCATTTAACGTTATATCACAGATAGTTTTCTATACTTGTATTAAGTTTTTCAATTTATTATCATCCATAGTAAATCCACATTTATTTCTGTCATGGAGAATTGTTATAATTTTTCTGTATCTGCACTTAATTTTAGACATGCAGTCTGTTAGACATAATGTTAAATATTTATGTCTTATAGAAGGCTATTTGCTTATACTGGATAGATTTTTCCGATGTGAAAATATTTGATCAACATGTGAAATATATACTGGCTTCTGATAGTTATCAAACTGCCTTCTAAAACAGTTATGAAGTCAGGCATTTTATGCACATGTTGAAGATGGATGGAACAAGAATGGGCATACCAGGTCGAGATGCTGCAAAGTGCTATGAGTGGGATCTGATAATAGGAAATCTTCTGCTGTTTGCATATTTTCGACATAAAATCATGTCAGAGCCAGGCAGAAGTCTATTCATTTAAACAGCAACTGAAAGTCATTCTCTCATTACTTTTGTCATTTCTTTTTCAATCAACAAACATTAACTGAAAACGTACTGTGCTTTGGAGCTATGGAATGAACCAGACAGGGCTCTGTCTTTAAGGAATTTACATAGTGCAAAAAAAATGCACAATTAACTATATAGACAGTGCTCATGGCTATAAGGAAAGTGTTGAAGTATTGGCATAGAATTTCTGAGGCAAGAATGACTCCTTATAGCTGACAGAAAATAGAAAAGTTGTCCTGAAACAATATTCTCAGTGGGCCTTCAGAAGGGGTAGGATTGAACATTGGAAAAAGAGTGGATAAGGATTCTGGGCTGGCAAAACTGGGAAGCCAAATCAAACCCAGAAGGTAAGAAAATTCAAGGCATGCATGAAGGACTGGGAGCAGACATTATGGGAGCTTTGTAAACTGTGATTGAAAAAGTGGTTGGAACCTATTTCATTGAGTCTCTTAAGTGCTATAGAGTTTACATTTTATGAAGGATACAATGAAGGCATGATACTCAGGATTCGGGAGAGAGACCTAATAGGGGCTATGATTCTGGAAGTTACTTAGTGCCCTGTTGGGTATTCAGGTGTATGAAGTTAGTATAGTATAGTATTTTCACCCTTAGGGCAAGAGGGGTTCTTTTTCTGGTTCCCATGGTTTAGAAAGCTGCCGCCTCTCTGGGCCACTACTATTGCCAGAGATGGCATCACTTTTGAGTTTGAAGAGGATCTGAGCAGAAATGCTTATGTAAGAAAAAAGACAAGTAACTTGTCAAATTCTCCCTCTCACATTCCACGTCTACTTTTACACTTCTCTTCATGCTTTGACTCATGGCTCCAGAAATATATAAAACTAAATGTAGTATTAGCAACAGTTTCACATCGTGGCTGAGGCACATTTTGCAGTATTACATATTTCAAATTACTTTTAAATTTATATATAGTCAGGTATAGACATAACGTATCACGTGTGATACTGATTATATTCAATTCTTGTTATCCACAGTACTTCGGTTCCACAAAGTTGCCTTCAGCACTGAACAAGCCAATGCTGAATAATGGGTCCTAGATAAATCTGGAGTAAGGTTCCCAAGAGCCCCTAATCATAGCATTTTCATCAACCAGTCAACACATAGGCTTGTTTTATGTGCTTTTGTTTAAAAACACCTTATTTAATGTATATTCTTGGTTCATTGACATTAAATTTATGGCAAAATGCACTGTAATTCATGCCTGAACAAAGCTAATCTAATATATGTATTTTCTCCTGATAGATAGGAGCTAAGAAGGCCCATCTCAGCCTTCTTGGGCTTGGGTACACTAGAAAGCACTCAACATTATGTTTGGGGGCAGGCAATTATGAATAGCAAAAAGTCACCAACTAAAAGTATAAAATGCAAAAAATGTGGCACTACATAGATTACCAAAAGGATTCTTGTTTAGAGTATGAGGGCTTTAACAAGAAGGCAGAGCTTTGCCTTGTTTGAGCTCAGCTGGAACATGCACCTTAGGCAGCTTACATTTTTGTATAGAGGGAAGTCTGGGAATGACCACAAAAGCAGTATTGATTTCAGGGCAACAGATAGATTTTAGCAAGTAGGAGAATTTGCAAACACGGAATTCTCAAATAATGAGTGACTATATTTATATTCACAACCAGATGGACATTGAGGGCTACAGTTGTCAATGGTTTTAGTTTTCCAGACTATTTAATATGTTGATTAATGTTTTAGGTAAAAACAAATTTTAGCTTAATTAAATAATTTAAAATACTGATATTTATTGGTGGTTTGTGTTAGAATCAAGATATAAAATATGTATCTTTAATGTTATAATTTATATTTTGATTTAATTTTAATATATTTGAATATTTAGATAAAATAACTTTTTAGAAGGTGTATATGAAAAATACGGTTTTTTTAATTTAACTTACATTTTATTTATTTATGTATTTATTTATTTTTAAAATCCCTATAACATAATGGATTCTCATTTTCTATACTCTTCCCATCTTAGGGCATTTTTGTGGCCCTTAAGCCATATTTTAATAAAATATATAATTAAATATGCACACTTTGCATATAATTCCATTTTACTTTTTAAAAATTTCTTATCTAACACTGAGAATTAATATAGTCTGAGATCAAGATTAAAATAAAAAATAAAAATAAAAAACACTCAAACACACACAAAAGATGGGCCCAGAAAAAATTTTTTAAAGAACTGACGATAAATTCTTACAGTTCCTAAAAGGTGGGCATATTTAATATATTTTACTTAATAATTGGTTTGTATTATCTGTAACATAAGTAACAAAAGTTGTTGCAAATGTAATTGTAGTTTTTGCATTGCTGGAATTTGCTTTTTGATATTGAAATACAGTCTTAAATATCTATCTATCTATCTATCTATCTATCTATCTACCTATCTATCTATCTACCTATCTGACAGAGTCTTGCTGGAGAATCCAGCCAGGATGGAGTGGTGCAATCTTAGCTCACTGCAACCTCCGACTCCCTGGTTCAAGGAATTCTCCTGCCTCAGCCTCCCAAGTAGCTGGGATTACAGGCACATGCCACAGCATCCAGCTAATTTTTGTATTTTTAGTAGACACTAGGTTTCACCATGTTGGCCAGGATGGTCTTGATCTCCTGACCTCGTGATCTGCCTGCCTTGGCCTCCCAAAGTGCTGGTATTACAGGCATGAGCCACCGTGCCTGGCCACAGTTTTCTTATTTGAGTTTAAAATGGGTCGTAAAGCAGCAAAGACAACTTGCAACATCAACAATGCATTTGGCCCAGGAACTGCTAATGAGCATATGGTGCAGTGGTGGTTCAAGAAGTTTTGCAAAGGAGACAAAAGCCTTGAAGATGAGCAGCATAGTGGCCAGCCATCGGAAGTTGACAACGACCAACTGAGATCAATCATCTAAGCTGATCCTCTTACAACTACATGAGAAGTTCTCAAAGAACTCAGCATCGACCATTCTATGGTCATTTGGCATTTGAAGCAAATTGGAAGGGTGAAAAAGCTTAGTAAGTGGGTGCCTTGTGAGCTGAATGAAAATTTTTTAAAATGCTGTTTTGAAGCATTGTCTTCTCTTATTCTATGCAACAATGAACCATTTCTTGATTGGATTGTGGCATGAAATGAAAAGTGGATTTTTTACGAAAACCAGCAATAACTAGTTCAGTGGTTGGACTAAGAAGCTCCAAAGCACTTCCCAAAGCCAAACTTGCATAAAAAAGGTCATGGTCACTGTTTGGTGGTCTGCTGCTCTTCTGATCCACTACAGCTCTCTGAATCCTGGTGAAACCATTACATCTGAGAAATATATGCTCTGCAAAACTGATGAGATGCACCAAAAACTGCAACGCTTGCAGCCGGCATTGGTCAACAGAAATGGCCCAATTCTTCTCCATGACAATGCCCAACTGCACGTCACACAACCAACACTTCAAAAGTTGTATGAAATGGGCGATGAAGTTTTGTCTCATCCACTATATTCACCTGACCTCTTGCCAACCAACTACCACTTCTTCAAGCATCTCGACGTTTTGGAGGGAAAACATTTACATAACCAGCAGGATGCAGAAAATGCTTTCCAAGAATTTCTTGAATCCCAAACCACAGATTTTCACACTACAGGAATAATCAAACTTATTCCTCATTGGCAAAAATGTGTGGATTGTAATAGTTCCTTTTTTGATTAATAACGATGTGTTTGAGCCTAGTTCATGGTGTGAAACCACAATGACTTTTGCACCAATCTAAAAGTATGTGGGCCTCCGTTGGTAGTCTTGTTTTGAGCCCCACAGAAGTTAATGGTGGATCTTCAGCTAGGAGAGTGGTGGTGACGGTAAGAGTAGGAACATTCAGAATATTCACTGGTGACTGGCACTCCCACATACACTGACTGCTGTGCCTGATTCATGTGGGGGTCATACAAGTGGGGACAGATGAAAATCAGTAAAGTCAACTTGTGCAGAGGGAAGCTTCAAAAAAAAAAAGTAAGATTTGGAGGGGAGGGAGAGAAGAGAGTTAAGAAAAATGTCATAAAACTATGGAAATTAATTACAAATTTAAACGCCTCATTATTGGGACTGAAAAGGAGACAAGTTTAGAAGCTCTACTCCAATTATGAGGGTTTATTATTTATGATGCTCTGTTTAGATTAGGAGTGCAATGGCACAGAGCTCATTTTCATCAAATCCTAATGAGTAATAATTGCCATCATAAGTAACACTACTCTTCATAATGACACAGCAGAATACCTCTTTATCACATCTATTTAGGATATTAGTGGACAGAATATAATGGGAAACAATTTTATGGTGAGACAAAAACATATAAATCTTTCAAGTGAGCTATCATAATACCGATAGAAACAAAACAGTATAAATAACAGTAAGGACATTGCAGGCAGATATACCTAAGACCAAAAATCCTAAGAATGTCATTTATTAATCTGAATAATTTATTCAACCTTTTCAAGACTCAGTCTCTTTATCTGTAAAAATGGGAGTATAAATTACAATTTTGCAGTGCTATGAGAATTAAGTGAGATAATGTACATAAAGCGCTTGTTATAGTGCCAAGAACACTCAATAAATTGAGGCTCTATTAATAGTGGTATTAATCTGCTAAAATAAAAATTCAATCATGTCACTGCTTTGCTTCTAAAATCTTCTAAGGGCACCCCTTCTCTCTAAGAGTAAATGCCAAAGTCCTGAGCATGGCCTAGGAGGTTATTTACACCCTGGCTGTCCCCTTCCCCTCCTTCTCATTCTCCTCTTTTCTGATGTCATTTGGGGTCGTCTCTTTGTATTCTTCCCTCATTCACTTCTTTGGCCACACAAGTCTACTTGCTGTTTCTCAACAAGGTCAGAAACACTCCTAGACCAAGGCATCTGCACTTGGTATTTCTCTCCTGGGATAGTCTTCTCTTGTATATCCGCAGGTCACGCTCCTTAACTTTCTTTAAGTATTTACTCACATGTCCTCTTCTTAATGAGACGTTTCAAGACCACTCTAATTAAAATTGCAAGCTTCCTCCTAAAACGTCTCTATTTCCTTTGCCTCTATTATTTTTCTCAATATTGCTTATGATGCCATCTACTGTGACTCAGCTCTTACGGCATCTATTTTCTCTCTCCTCATTGGTGCAAGGTACAGAGTCTATATTTGATCACTGCTTTGTTTTCAGTGTCTAGGACACAGTCTAGTTCATACTAGGCAAGCACTAAATATTTATTGGGTGATGATGATGATGATGATAATCATGATGATGATAACAATGAAGACAAATGAATAGCTACAGCCTCTACCAAATTTGTTTCATTGGGTCCTTTAATTGTCTATCTTTTAAAAATTTTTGGTGGGGTATCAATGTTCCTGAATATTTGGTCAAGATAAAGTGGAAAGCATACAAGAAACAGGCAGATTAAACTTCTCTCAGGTGCCCCAGTGGGAATAAGATTAGAAACTCTGAACCTTAGAGTCCTTTCATTGACAAGCATAATGTGATTTCTATTTTTATTGCCTTTCATTTCATTGGCAAAATTATGGCATATGATTACTTAAGAAAATAGCATTTCATTTGCCCTGTCTTGCTTCTTAAACTCAACCGTCATTGTTTGTTTGTTCTGTTTACATTTTGGTAGGAAATTATTTTACCTTAAAGCCTTTAAATTCAGATTCAGAAACTGTGAGGGAAAATACTATCTGTTTTCTCAATGTTTCTTCTCCAGTTTTTCCCTACAGTAATAGAATTTTTATGTTGACACATGGCTGTCCAGGTAAAGAAGACATGTCCCACTGTCCCACTCTTCTTTGCTGGTAGCCATGACCAAATGACTGACTTTAAGTTTTGGTTAGGGAAACGTTAGTGAAAGCAACATATGCAACTTTTTGATTTATGACCTTAAGAGGGAGGTGTCCTTGTGGGTGTGGTAGTGAGTCGTCTTTGTGCAGACAAGGGTAATACCCCAAAGATTACTAAGCAAGCATTCTGGCTCCTCAACACTATAAAATTGTCCTAACCACCCTGGAATGCCTTCCAAGACGTTAGATTTAAGAATGAAATTGACTTTTGTCTTGATGAAGCAATTTATTTGGCAGTTTCTGGTTAGAGTAGTGTAGGTTCTATCCCACCAAATACAACAGAACACAATTTTAACAGCAGTTTTGTTCTGAATTACGTTGTCAGTAGTGTCATCATTAAAAAAAATAATGTGTGCTGCAATTATTGAGCCATGCCATATGCTAGAACTCTGCTAGGCAATGATCATTTATAACTTTCAAAGCAATCCTATAAAGTAGATATTATTCTAGTCTTATAGATGAGGAAGCTGATGCTTTGAGAAGTTATGCAGCTGGTCCATGTTTGCTTTATTAACTAATAAATCCATGAATTACTTTATCATTTTCAGAGTGTTTCTGGTTACAGAGACCCTCTCCTGCCATCCATACTACATTTCACAGAGCCCCCAAAAGAAGTAATGATGGTGCTGAGACCAAAAGAATAAGAGGAATCTATTTTGTTAATATGCGAGAAAATCACATTACTGGTAGGAACATATAATGTGCACAGGCCTCATTGCAGAAGAGACCATGGTAAAAATGAGTGGTGAAAACAAGATTAATGTGATTTCATTTTTTTTTTGGATAAATACCCAAAAGTGAGATTCATTGATTATACAATAGTTTTATTTTTAATTTCTGGGAACCTTTATATTGTTTTCCACAGCAAAGGCATCATTTTGCATTTCTATCAGCAGTGTACAAAAGTTATGATTTCTTCACATTGTCATCTATATTTATCTTATTTTTTATAATGGCTTTCCTAACAAATATGAAGTGATAATGTTTTTTGACTTTCATTTCCCTGATGAATAGTGAAGTCAACCATTTTTTCACATATCTGCTTCCCAATTGTATGCAATATTTGGAGAAATGTCTATCCAAATTCTCAGCCATTTTTTTTTCTGTAATACTAGGGCTTCTTTACTACTGAACTGTAGAAGTTCCTTACACATTTAAAAAACATATATATATATATAATGTTTTTCCACCAATGGTCATATATATGTGTATATATGCACACACAAATACACACATACACACATATTACATACACACACACACTCACACACACCCCATATAATTCTTCTTTTGGGGGCTCTGTGAAATGTAATGTAATGGGAGAGGGTCTCTGTAATGAGGAATGCTCTGGAAATGATAAACAAATTTATAAATTTATTAGTTAACAAAGCAAACTTGAACTATGAATACAGTGAAATATTATTCAGCCTTTTAAAAGAAGGAAATACTGCAAAACATGATGAACTGGAAGAATGTTGAGGAAATTATGCTAAGTGAAATAAGCCAGGCACATATGGACAAATAATGTATAATTCCACTTTTATGAAGTATCTAACATAGTTGAATTCACAGAAGCAGAGACTAGAGTGATGGCTGCCAGGGTCAGTGGTAAGGAGGAAATGAAGAGTTACTAATCAAAGGGTGTCACATTTCAGTTATGCAAGATGATGAGTAGGTTCTAGAGACCTGCTGTACAACATTTTGCTTATAGTCAGCAGTACTATATTTTACACGTTGAAATCTATTAGAGGGTAGATATCTAAGAGTTCTTACCACAATAATTTTTTTTTAGTAAAAGAGGAAATTACTGTAGCTAGATGAGTGCAAGCAAGATTGTGGTGAGAGCTGAGACTGAAGAAAGTGAAGACCTATCTCTACGTAGTCCTAGATGATACAGTAAAGAAATGTATCTTTGAGGAATGGAAAAGCTTTAAGAAAGCAGTGGCATTATTTTTGGTTTGCTTATTACAATGAATGCTTTAGTATAAGGAGGGGAGAAAGGCTTCTAGAGGAAAACAGAACGGTTGGAGACATTGCATTAAATTAATACGTGATAAAAAAAGATGTAATGGCATTTTGGATTAACATAGTCATGATGAATATGAATAAACATAGATAAGAAAAAGAGATTCAGGAAGCAATTTGGGACAATTTGTTGATGACCTGGGAGAAATTCCCAGGGTCTCTACAGATTTGTGCTTTGCAGCATCATACTTTAATCAACAAGTAGTTACAGTATAAATAATAAACAATTGTGAAGAAGGAGATAGAGGCATAAAAACATGATAGATGCATTCAGCACTAACTCACTGATTCTTGATTCTGACAGGGATCAAGGAGCGTTGTTTTTTGTTTGTTTTGTGTGTGGGTTGTGTGTGTGTGTGTGTGTGTGTGTGTGTGTGTGTGTGTGTGTGTGTGAGATAGAGCCTCCCTCTGTCACCCAGGCTGCAGTGGCACCACATCATAGCTCACTACAGCCTCGACCTCCCAAGCTCATGGAACCCTCCCACCTCAGTCCCCCTGATGTAGCTAGAACCACATCCAGCTAAATTTTAAAGAAAAATTTTGTAGAGATGGGGTTCTGCCTATGTTGCCCAGGCTGGTCTTTGACTCCTGGGCTCAAAGAATCCTCCTGCCTTGACCCCCAAAGTGCTGGGATTACTGGCATGAGCCACCATGCCTGGCCTAAGTAGAAATTCTAGAAAGTGTCTGCATTTGAACTGACCTCTAAAGGCTAGAACATCCATACTAGGGAAGATGAGCAAAATATCTGTCTTAAATGTTTCTTTCTCATAAACCCTTAGTTTATGAGGAAGCATCTGCCATTTTCTTTGCTCCTTTTTTTTGCCCATAGGTCACCATGCTTAGCATCCTATAATCCTCCTACCTTAACCACTGCTAACCATATCCAAGAGCTTGACTCAAAGGCTGCCTATAATGGCTTTCCTAGAGTGTCTAACCAAAAGCATACAAACTGGTCAGGTGCCACAGGCCTGTCTATTTTTGCATAAAGTCTGTCTTTACCAATCATACTAACTTAATTAGTCACTTGTGACTGGAAAATAGAAGCAGGGTAGAAAATACCTCAATCATCTTAATGGTGGAGTTCTAGGGTAAGGAGGACTGGGTGCCTTTTATTAGGGACTGACCAGATAGGCAGGACTTGAGAACAAGCCTAGGTCCTAAATAACATTTCACTTCTCCAGGAGGACCGACTATGTGGTACTTCAGAATTTTTCCCATTTTCCTGCTTTTCTGAACTTGACAGATCTCCATTGATTGCAACAAAGTAGCCAGATTAATTCTGAACATTACAAATGAAATACCGTTTTAATAATCTGACCTGTTTACCAGAAAATGCAAGATATTTGAGGCTTTAAAAGTTGCAAAAATACTGGTCTCATGCTTTTTATTAAGTAGAAACAGTTCAATATTTTCAAATTAAAAATATATAAATGGATTTTAACATCAGCATTATCATAAGTTTTCAGAAATAATTTGCTAATGTGAAAATGCAGAAATTTGATTTTTTTCCCAAGGATCTTCTGTATACTTAGGTTCAATAACTTAACTGAGTATAGAAGGAATCTGTATCCTCTGATCTATTTAGTATTTTCATGTGAGAATACTAGCTATTTCAAATGTAAATTCAAATATCTCATTAACCATTTTAAAGATAATAACTTTTAATGTATTTTTCACATATAATTAATCCCTTATGATGTAAAATATTTGCTTCAAAATTAAGACTTAACAGTTTTACCAGAAGTTGCCATATATATTTGTAGACAGAAAAAAAATCTGAAAATTAGAGTAGTGAAGATTTCCTGTTACTAGTATAATAATAATTAAAAGTTATTTTCTATATTAGATTTCTTGGTCAAACAGTATTGCCACCAAGTTATAGTAAAATAATAATAACTATTTCAGTGATCTTTTGAACCCTGCAAAATATTGAGGCTTCTTGTGAATGAGCACAAAAAATAAATTGCATAAACTTACAGTGGTTTTGTACAGTCTGCATCAATTTAAAATGTTAGAAACTGCTTTTTAAAAACTGCTTTTTAAACAATGGCATTATTGTTTAATTCTCCTTTGACAGTTTTGTATAAGTGTGTAATTTTTTTAGTTTTGTATCTTACCCATCTGTTTTCTTTCATTTATAGAAAAACATAAAAGCATGGAAAGAAGCTCCTTTATTATCAAGTATTTCTGTTGGAATTTTAAAACTGTTTCTAATTTATATTTGCTCATAGTTTTAATTTTTTGTATTAAATGTATTTATATAAATGGCTTAAAAGAGCAAAAACTGTAATTACTTTACACCAACCTAATAATACTATGTGACTTACAAAAATAAAACAAAAACAAAATCACATTCTTGGTCTATCAATTATGTGCACCAATGTCTATTCACACCGTAACATACACTCTCTTCTTTTTAACTGTAATTTTTACTATTTATGTCTGTATTTTATAAAAAAAAAAAAGTCACATTACTATTTTTTTCAATTAGACAATATCTCTTCTGGTTCTTCCATTAAAAAAAGGATTTAACATACACATAATAATATTATTCACTGTTGCTCATACAGAGGTATTTCCACTTCCCCATTTCCTCAATATAATTATATGACAGACGGTGGTTTAATCAATAGTCTTTCCTTCATTAAGATGACATTATACTCAGCAGTATCACACTGTATAGTAAGATTACACAATGTTTCTTATAAATCTTGTTTTCTTAGGAGTTAATAATTGTCTATTCATAGCTGTTTCCATGTGTCTGTTATTAATTCTTCTTTTAAGTTCTTAACATGTATTTATTTATTTATTTTTAGGAAATGGGGTCTCACTCTGTCACCCAGGCTAAAGTGCAGTGTTGTGAGCATAGCTCACTGCAAACTCAAACTATGGACCCAAGCAATTACCTTGCCTCAGACTCCCGGGTGGCTGGGACCACAGGTGTATACCACCATGCCTATTCTTCTCTCAAATTTTTTACCAAAAATGCAAAACTCATTTGAACATAGTCAGATACATCAGATATTCTACTAATTCTATTGATCTTCCAGTGGAACTGTCTTTCCTGGAGTCCTCTACCCTTTGCCTTACCAGATAGATTAGCTCTTGTGCAGCTCTTCCTGGGACCTGTTTTGACCATCATCATGGGAACTCTCTTCTCTTGTCTTTTATGCAAAATATAAACTTTAACCTTTACTTCACACCCTATATAGATATTAACTTCAAATGGATCATAGATCTACATGAAAAGATTAAAACCATAAAACTTCTAGAATATAACAGAAAAAAACAGTGACTTTGGGATTGGTAGAGTTCTTTAATAAAGCATTAAAAGTATGAATTATAAACAAGAAAATGGATAAATTAAAACTCACTGAAATTTTTTAAATGGTCTTCAAAAGATATAGTTAAGAGAATTAAAAGGCAAACCACAGGCTTGGAGAAAGTATTGCACACACACACACACACACACGCTATATATATATATATATACACACAAGGAAATATACAAAGAATATATAAAGAAATATATATAGAATATGTATAAAGAACATATAAAGAAAATATGAAAACAGCCTTATTATGAGATAATATGAAGAAAAATCAATTAAAAATGGAGGGGCATAAAAAATTTGGACACTTAAATGAAGATATACAAATGACACAAGAAAAGTTGTTCAATATTATTAGACATTAGAGAAATCCAAGTTAAAACCGTAATTAGACACTACTACTGTGCCAGTGTTAATTTATTGCTTTTCAGCTGCAAACCTGCCCTTCAGCACCAGCTGTGATACTGGACTGGCTATCTTGTTTTTTCTTTACAATGTGCAGAATGCTAACCATTCTCAGCAGAGGGCATACACTGCAGGAGCAAGGGGCTTCTCTTGGTGGTTCTAGCTGCTGCACAGTTGCTCATGTGTGGCCATCCTGGGCTGCTCTGCTGCAGCCTTGTGTCCAGACTTTGTAATCCCTAAGCAGACCTAGAAATGTGTATCAAAATCAGGAATGATGATAAGGGAAGCTGAGAAAACTACTGGGGTCTGAGAAGAATGGCCAACAGAAGCAAGAGCTAGGATAATAAATAGTAGGTTCTAGAAGAGTAAGTGAGAGAAGTATCTCAGAAATTACCAGATATAAGGGATGCCTGTTCCTAATGGATTCTTGTATGTTTATAGCTATATTTTCAGTGGGCTAAAACTGTTTAAAGATCTTTAGTTAAACAAAACCGTCTGACTAATTTACTCAGATTCTTGAAGGACCATGTGGCAGAAATTGGATTTGATCCTCGGACTGGTAGGTTCTGAAATCTGCCAACAATACAAAAACATTTAACCAACTATAATTTATAGAACACTTCTTTTACTCAATTCCAATAATTAGTCTATTGGGGAGAGCAGTTATGTGAGGTTTTATGAACAATGTTTGGGAAATTCTGATAAAAATAATGTTTTTTATTTAAATATTTTAGTAATATACTGATGATTACAGAGGACACATATACAACATATAACAAATACATTTCACCTCCAAAATATTTTCCTACAAGGAATGTTTTGGGGAACCATTTTCTGCAGAACATAATTTGGAAAGTATTGCATTACATCTTGTGACCCATTATAATGGCATTATTGTTTTATTCTCCTTTCATGCTGTATAGGCATAGCATTATGTTCTCAAAGCAGTTTCAATAAGAAAGCTACCATTTACTTACTCTGAGAATGAGAAATGTAAATTCTTTCATTTCTGTATGATTTTATAATACTCCAGCCTCCTATTAACAGGCAGGAGAATCAAACTAATAATCACTGGGAAAATAAAATATACATGGCTGATGGTTTCTTGAGCATGTGCTAATTGCTATTTCTTTTGCTGCCTTTCTGGATACTTTATAAAATCTATACTGAAAGCTGTAGATTCTTCTTCTATATTGCTGCTTTATTTTTGACGGTTTCAGAGACTTCTAAGGGTCTATAGGTCCCCTCGTCTTCCACTATTTTTTTTTTTCTAAATAGAGCCACTTCTTCAGACCCTTCTAAAGGTTCTTCACAGTAGTTACTTAAGCTGGCTCGTCTATTTTCCTCTTGGTAGTTTTCAAGTACTTAGAGATATAGTCTTTAACTTATAAAATCTTTTCAAAAAGTAATAGGTTTCAAGAGAGGTTGTAGCTCACTGAAGAGTAGTAAGAAACAGCTCTAGAGAATATAAACTATATCCAATATAGAAGGTGATGGTAATACTTTAGCAATTTTGAAAGCTATTTTATTAAATAATATAAACACATTGGAAACAATTATGGATATTTTTAAAAGCATGTAATTTTATGACTTGGATTCAATAATGATTAGTGTCTTAGAGTAATTTTTAATCCTTAATGCACTTTTACCCTTATCATTCTCTGAATTTCCTTCCAGTGTGGAATTCTGCCATTTCACTTATGAGCACATAAACATTTTTCCATGATGTTTTATATTTCCCATGAACACAACTTTAAAGACTGAAGAATATTCCAGTGGTTTATTTAATTATTCCCTTTTTGAAGCATTTTAAGATTTTCTGTTTTTGCTCTGCAAGTACTTCTGTAATAAACATATAGTTTATAAAACTTTTCTCCTTATTTTGAACTCTTTAGGATAGTTTTTTGTGAATAAGATTACAGGGTCAATGGACATGAACACCTTTAGAGCTCTTATGCTTATAATCAAATTGCTTTCTAAGAGGTTGTACCAATTTACAGTGCTACTAACTATATATGAAAATCAGTCATTTTAGGGTCATCTTACTATTTAGGCAATTCTCAATGATGCTAGTTTATGCATTTCTGTATTTCCAGGTTTTATTGGCATTATCTGTAACTGGGAATAGTTAAGATATTATTAGTAAGCAGACCACACAATCTGCTTTTGTTCTGCACCAAATCTGTATAGTAAATACAGTTGAACCTTGAATAGTTCAGGGGTTAGGCATGCCAACTCCTCTTGAATTTGAAAGTATTCATATAACTTTTGACTTCCCAAGAACTTAACTAATAACGGGTTACTATTAACTGTAAGCCTTACTGATAACACAAACAGCTGATTAACACATATTTTGTATGCTATATGTATTATATGCTGTATTCTTACAATAAAGTAAGCTAGAGAAAAGAAAATCTTATTAAGAAAGATACAGCTTCATTTTGCTGGCAAGATGGCTGAATAGGAACACCTCTGGTCTGCAGCTCTCAGCAAGACCAATGCAGAAATAAACCACTGGGTCAAGGAAATCAGAGAGGACACAAACAAATGGAAAAAATGCCATGCTTATGGATAGGAAGAATCAATATTGTGAAAATGGCCATACTGCCTAAAGTCATTTATAGATTCAACGCTATTCCCATCAAGCTATCACTGACTTTTATCACAGAATTTAAAAAATACTGTAAATTTCATATGGAACCTAAAAAGAGCCCAGATAGCCAAGACAATCCTAAGCAAAAAGAATAAAGCTGGAGGCATCATGCTACCTGACTTCAAACTATACTACAAAGCTACAGTATCCAAAACAGCATGGTACTGGTACCAAAATAGATATATAGACCAATGGAACAGAACAGAGGCCTCAGAAATAACACATCTACAATCATCTGATCTTTGACAAATCTGACAAAAACAAGCAATAGGGAAATGATTCCCTATTTAATAAATGGTGTTAGGAAAATGGGCTAGCCATATACAGAAAATGGAAACTGGACCCATTCCTTACATCTTATACAAAAATTAAGATGGATTAAAAGCTTAAACATAAAACCTAAAACCATAAAACTCTAGAAAAAACCTATGAAATACCATTAAAGACAGGCATGGGCAAAGACTTCATGACTAAAACACCAAAAGCAACTGCAACAGAGGCCAAAATTGACAATTGGTATCTCATTAAACTAAACAGCTTCTGCACAGCAAAAGAAACTATCATCAGAGTGAACAGGCAACCTACAGAATGGGAGAAAATTTTTGCAATCTATTCATCTGACAAAGTTCTCACGTCCAGAATCTACAAGGAACCCAAATTTACCAAAAACAACAAACAACCCCATCAAAAACTGGACAAAGGGTATGAACAGACACTTCTCAAAAGAAGACATTTATGTGGCCAACAAACATACAAAAAAAAAAAAAGCTCATCAACACTGGTCATTAGAGAAATGCAAATCAAAACCATAATGAGATACCAACTCATGCCAATTAGAATGGCGATCATTAAAAAGTCTGGAAACAACAGATGGTGGCAAGGATGCAAGGAAATAGGAACGCTTTTACGCTATTGGTGGGAGCGTAAATTAGTTCGACCATTGTAGAAGACAGTGTGATGATTCCTTAAGGATCTAGAACCAGAAATACCATTTGACTCAGCAATCCCACTACTGGGTATATATCCAGAGGATTATAAATCATTCTGCTATAAAGACAAATGCACATGTATGTTTACGGCAGCACTATTTACAGTAGCAAAGACTTGGAGCCAACCCAAATGCCCATCAATGACAGGTTGGATAAAGAAAATGTGGCACATATACACCATGGAATACTATACAGCCACAAAAAAGAATGAGTTCGTGTTCTTTGCAGGGACATGGATGAAGCTGGAAACCATCATTCTCAGCAAACTAATATAGGAACAGAAAATCAAACACCACACGTCGTTACTGATAAGTGGGAATTGAACAATAAGAACACACGGACACGGGGAGGGGAACATCACACACTGGGGACTGTTGGTGGGCTAGGGGAAAGGGGTGGGAGAGCATTAGAACAAATACCTAATGCATGTGAGGCTTCAAACCTAGATGATTGGTTGATAGGTACAGCAAACCACCATGGCATATGTATACCTACATAACAAACCTGCACATTCAGCACATATATCCCAGAACTTAAAGTAAAAATATAAAAATAAAAATAAACTATAAGGAAAAGAAAATATTAACATATTTGCTCTCTATTAAGTGCAAGTGGATCATCATAAATGACTTCCTCC
>CAUYLG010043624.1:0-28664 GCA_963573385.1 Cacajao melanocephalus
GATTGGCTCAGCTTTGGCGGGCTAAGGCTGGGCCATGATTGGTTGCTCAGTGTTACCAGGCAGACTGAGGTCTATAGGCGGTCTCCCGGATGTGGAGATCAAGAGGGAGGGGAGAGGTAGGGGTTTTTCTACCAAACAAGACCTATGTAAGGCAAACTATAAAACCCTGATGAAAGAAAACTAAATAAATGGATAGATAGTTCATGTTCATGAATAGGACTCAATATTTTTAGAATGTCTGTTCTTCCCATCTTGATCTATAGATTCAATGTAATCCCAATCAAAATAGATATCAACAGAGTATTCTAAATTTTACATGCAAAGGTAAAACACCCTTAATAGCCAATTCAATATTGAAAGACAAGAACAAAGTTGGAGGATCAACATACCTGACTCCAAGACTTACTCTAAATCTGTAATAAGTAACACAGCATGGTATTTGCAAAAGAATAGACCAAGAGATCAATGGAGCAGAATAGAGAGTCCAGAAATTGATCCACATATAGTCAACTGAGCTTTGTCACAGAACAAAGGCAATACAATGCAGAAAAATAGAATTTTCAAGAAATGGTGTTGTAACAAATAGACATCCACATGTTAAAAAAAAAAAAAAAAAGAATCCAGACACACACCTTACACCTTTCACAAAAATTGGCTCAAAATGAATCACAGACCTAAATATAAAACACAGAACTATAACACTCCTAGAAGATAATAGGACAAAATCTAGATGGCCTTGGGTTTAGCAATAACTTTTTAGTTGTGACACCAAAGTCATGAACTATGAAAGAAAGAATTGGTAAAGTGGACTTCATTAAAAGTAAAAACTTCTGCTCTGCAAAGGACACTGTCAAGATAATGAAAAGACAAGCCTTTGATTGTTAGAAAATATTTGTAAAAGACATAACTGATAAAGGACTGTTATCCCCAATAAAAAAGAATTCTTTAAAACTCAAAAATAAGATAACAAGCAACCTAATTTTTTAAATGGGCCAGCAAGCTTAACAAAACCTAACCAAAGAAAATACACAGAAGCAAACGAGTATATGAAAAGACATTCCACATCCTGTATTACCATGGAAATGCAAATTAAAACAATGATGAGATACTACTAACACTAATTAGAATGCCCAAAATGCAGAATGCTGACAACACCAAACACTAGTGAGGATGTGAAGCAACAAGAACTCTCACTGGTGGTGGGAATGCAAAATGGTACAGCTACTTTGGAAGACACTTTGGAGGTTTCTTACAAAACTAAATATACCGTTACCATACAATCCAACCAGCACACTCCTTGGTATTTAACCAAAGGACTTGAAAACTTATGTCCACACAGTTATCTACACATGGATGCTTATAGAACCTAATTTTATTCTTAACTACCAAATATTAGAAGAAACCAAGATGACCTTTAGTAGTTGAATGCATAAATAAACCATGATACATCCAGACAAAAGGATATCATTCAGCACTAAAATGAAATAAACTATCAAGCCATGAAGAGACACAAAGGAAATTTAAATGCATATTACTAAGTGGAAGAAGCCAGTCTAAGAAGGCTAATACTGTGTGATTCCAACTATATGACATTCCAGAAAAGGCAAAACTATTGAGACGGGAAGAAGATCAATGGTTGCCAATGGTTAGAGAGGAGGGAAAGATGACGGTGGAACACAGGATTTTTAGGGCTGTGAAACTACTCTGTATGACACTGTAACAGTGGATGCATGTCACTATACATGTCTCCAAACCCATAAAATGTACAGCACCAAAGTGAACCCTAATGTCAACTATGGACTTTGGGTGAAAATGATGTGTCAATGTAGTTTCATCAGTTGCAATAAATAGGCCATTCTGGGAGGGGGTACTTGTCATGGGGAGGCCATGCATGTGTGGATGCAGGGGAACATAGGAAATCACTGTAAATCTTCTGCTAAATTTTGTTTCGAAGAGAACAGAACTCGACCTAGTAAGTTCCATTAGTAACAAGTATTCCCCTGGGGGCTGAAGAGATTAAAAGCAGGTGGGCAGGGTCAGAAGCTTACCTGAGAGAAAATGGAAAGGAGAAGATAAAAAAAAGGACAAACAAACAAATGTGATGAATAGAAAACAAACATCAAGATGGTACATTGTTAACCTAAGCATATTGATAATCTTGATATTAGTAATAAAAGTACTAAACAATTATATGCTATATACAAGAAACCTATTTTTTGCTCATATTGTTTTTATTTTGATTTTTTAATGCTGGACAAGACAGTATCTATTTCATTATTTCTTTTATTTTATTTATATGCTGCTGTTTACCAAAAGTGAGAGGGAACTTATGTGGCCTTTTTCTTTTTCTTTTTCTGTAGGCCACCTCAAGCGTTCTAAATTTGGAATACTTGATCAAGCTGAAAGAAAAAGGGAGTTTCACACATTTGCTGAATGTGGGGAGGGGAAGGTTGCTTTGTTAATCATGCCCTGTGGTGGTTGATTAACTGCTTGTACAATTATGTTTCACTTTTAATAAATTGCTTAGAGTGCTCCTGCTGATGAAAGCACCTGAGATTAATAGTTATATCCATGGCACAAGTGAAGGGATGGTGGTATTAGTGGCAGTTGTCTCCACTAGCAGGGCTGATTCTCAGAAAAGTCACAGCCACGTGGTCCCTCTGGGGCTTAGGAGTAGCATCCTCAGGAGTAGGCGATGAGCAAATTCTGGAAAGTGGTCCCAGAAGTCATGCCTTGGCCACAAAGCAGGTCTCAGGTGCTTGGCATGCAGTCAGACTGTTGGCTGACACAATCTTGCCCAGGAAGACTGTGGGACACAGTCCATGGGCTGGTACTGGTGGGAGCCAGGGTAATGGGGTGCACACCCATCCTCCTGAAACAGGTCAGGGTCATTCATCTCATGGTCTAAGGTATTATCTGAGCTCGTGGTCTCACAACCAAGAAAATTAAGGCACGTGGACACAAAGGGTGAGGTTGGAGAAAAAACATAACAAGCGAAAGAAGAAAGCTCCCCGCTGAAAAGAGGGGTCCCGGATGGTTGCTGGGTTACAGTTGAATTCAAAAGCTTTTATAAGAAACTGCTTTTATCTCTGTAACTGTTTGAGTAACTTTTCTTATCTATAAAACTGTCTGCATAATTCTCCCTTACTTATGTAGCTGTGGGTATGTCTTGAGACAAGCACAAAGTGAAGATTTTTGTTTTGTTAAGTGTGGGTTTTTTTAGGTAAGCCCCCTTCCTCCCTGTGCAAGTTCCCATGGAGCCCACCATGTATATGTCTGAAAACAGGAGGAAACTTTTTCCTGGGAGCTCACTAATCACGCAAAGAAGAAACAGCCTTCGTGCTGGACTTTGCCTGCCTTGCCTCTTTATCTGTGGCTTATATGCACAGCTGCAGTCTGAATTTTGTCCAGGCTGCTCTATTTTTGCCTGTAGCTGTGATTTTTCAGTCAGGCAGCTTCACAAGTTTTCAGACAGGCAGCTTCTCCAAGGACTAGTCTGTCAGTTGTTTACCCAACTAATTTTTCCTTTCCTTCTTCCTCATCCCCCATGTCAGGAGTGGAAACCCTAACTGCTGTTAGGGAGATTGGGTGTTGATCTTTCTGGCTACTTCCCACTGAAGAGGGGCATTATGTGGGAAACAGCAGCTAGGATTCCTCCCAAGGCTGGTTTAAGGACCCTCAGAAGAAAGGGGCATTTATGCATGGTTCCATTTGCATTACCATTTGGAGGTTGATAGCCTCTAGGCAAAAAGAAACAATTTGGGTTATTAGAGGACTTGTATTAAAATGAAACAAGGTGGGTAAGGACAGCTTAAAAAAATCTCAAGGCTGCTGACATGCCCTGATAACTGGTGGCTACAGTTATGCCTGTTAAGATTTGGGTGCATGGATTTGGCTTTGGTTAGCTTTCTTGGTCTTACTTTTCCAAAAAGGAAACCTTTGGGTTATGGATAATCTATTTATTCTTATTACCTGGCAGGTTTTGTAGGATAACTGCCCAGAACTGGAATATTGTTCCAGATTTGTATATTACCCATCCCTTTCTGTCTCCTTTGAGCTGCAGCTAGAGATCACTCGTTGATTTACAGGAATAAGCAGGGTTGGTTTAAAATGTAGGCAAGAACCTAAAAAACAACTAATAAGACTAGAAATTAATGACAGTTGTATAAGTTTTTAAGCATAATTTATCTCTCTCTAGTCCTCATTTCAGTTAAATACATTTTATGATAGGGCTCAGTTGTTCACAATAGACTTTAGACTTACACTTGGTCTGGTTTTTTGCATAAAGTGCAAAAAGAATAATTACTTTTACTTAGACCTGTCCGATTGGCTCTTATGGAACTCTGTTCTACAAGTAATCTCAGATAGGACTCTCTAAAGCAGAGCCCCACCATGGGTTTGTACCCTCAAATACTTGTGAGTTGGGGAAACTCCTCTTTTCTTGAGATTCCAAGAATATGGGGTTCCTGGGCCTATTAGAAAGTGACATTCTTTACTCACCACAGGTTAGGAACCCTGTACAGGGGCTGTGTAGACAAAGTATAAGGCCAGTTTCCCAAAGGGCTTTTATCAGCTCTGCAAGTCAAGCTTGACTCCTGAAAGACAAACACACTCTTCCAGTCAAGGCCTTGGTAAAACAACCAGTTTTTCCAATTGTGTCCTGTTACAAAAGAAAATGGATTATTGCATTGATGCGAACAACTATATTGTTTTAAGTCAGTACTCACAACCAGTTTCTGAATTATAGAGGAACCAGGCAGAGAGAAGCAAGCGTGTTTCAAAATTTGCTCATAGAAGTATAATTTACTCAATTATTAAAGGCCATAAATAGCTCGAAATAAGTTTTCTTGACCCTGAAAAACAAAACAAGGATCAGCAATGCTCCAAGCGTAAGTCAAAAATATTGTATCACCTCTCTACTAGTTCAGTCCATTTAGTTAACTCTTGTTCTGCTTGACACTTACAAACATTTTAGCTTTCCATGAATCCTATACATTTTCTGTTATGAGAAATTTGCATTTGAGAGCGCCTGTTAAAGCCCCACATCTGATTATAAATCTGATTATAAATCTTTTGAAAAGGATAAAACAAGACAACAATTGTCTGTAAATGACAAAATATCCATGATGGTTACAGTCAAGAACATGATTGACAAAGAAATTTGGTTATTTCTGTGGCTTACAATCTTAATTGTAATTGATAGCATATACTCAGACATTAGAACCTCATGGCCAGGCACAGTGGCTCACGCCTGTAATTCCAGCACTTTGGGAGGCCAAAGTGGGAGGATCACAAAGTCAGGAGTTCAAGACCAGCCTGACCAACATGGTGAAACCCCATCTCTACTAAAAATACAAAAATTAGCTGGGTGTGGTGGCACGCGCCTGTAATCCCAGCTACTCAGGAGGCTGAGTCAGGAGAACTGCTTGACCCTGGGAGGCTGAGGTTGCAGTGAGCAGAGATCATGCCACTGTACTCCAGCCTGGGCAACAGAGTGAGACTCTGACTCAAAAAAAAAAAAAAAAGAACCTTAGACATCCCATGGGGTTTTTGAACATATGCTAATATTATTCCTAAAATATAACTTGAAGAAAATTAGACATCATTTTGGCAATTCCATGTATCTAAACATGTCAAATAATGTTCTTTAACTCTCTTCTGGATATTCCAGAGGCCCTCTGTAGCACCCAAAACTAGGGGTCAGGAAAGAAAACCTTGTGACTGAAGTTTGATTTTGGGAAGCCTGTTAAATATCTTAGAGGTTCAAAACACTTGATATTATGAAATAGAATTTTAGATTATCATAAGTCATTTGTTTTGCCAAAATGATGAGTCAAAATATGAAAAAGCAAAAAACATTCATTTGCTTTTACTAGTACCTGAAAAATCCTGTTCAAGAGAGAAAGTTAAATTTTACCTTTGCATTAGTCTACTATTAATATTAACCCCAATTTTTGATGAAACCTTATAGACGATTCTATCTGACCTTAACCAGTTTGACCATGAGGTGACATTTTCACAAACTTTTTATAACTCTAAAATTTTGCTAAAGAGCAGATTCGTGTCTTAAGAAAACCTTGTTGTACTTTTACCTCAATGCTCAATTTACAGAAAAATCATCTGTAATTTTCAATTTAGTCAGTATGTTCACACATAGAGTTTCCTTTGCAAGATTAATTTTTTCAATTTTCCCCAATTTGCTTAAACCTTCAGCTTTATCTAATTTAAGACAGTTCTTTATCCCTAGACAAAATGTACACTTCCTATAATCTTTTACCAAAATACATTTTACTGTTTTTACACACCTTGCATGTAAATCTATTTCAGTAGTTTCAATTACATGTCATAATGGTAATTCTTAGCAATTTCTAACTTGAATGTAAAACCTGGCAAATTGCTTTAATTATGTGCTTGGTGTAGATAAAGTTTGACTCCTTCCAAATATATGGGGCATAGTTACTTCCATATGTTCCCAGGCCTTACCAATTGTGAAGCAGGCAAGTTGACAGTTTTTAAAGGCCACAGAAACAGTTCACAACCTTAAGACATTTAGCAAACTTAGTATTTGACCTACATAATTTAGACCACATCTTTACACCTTGAAGACATTTGTATTTTACCAATAGTTCCTAAGACTCTTCTTATTTTTAAAGATTAAAGTTATATAAAATAAGAGTCATGACGGCTCTTACTTTTCCTTTAAAAATATTTTATCCAAGTGCTTATCCTTTTTTAAGATAATTAGAGCTCTTCTTTAAATTAATTTTAAAAGGTATACATATCACATATATGACCACACAGACAGAAGATCCAGCAGCTCAGGGTGCAGCCCTTTAAGAATAGGGCCAGGAAAGCATGTAGATTCTAGAACCTAATAAACAGGCATGGCTGGAAGACAGAAATAAATTTTGAGAGGGATTTATTTGCCTTTAATTCCATGGGTTCCATGATGAAAACAGAGATTTATCCCCAAATGGGATCTGTGGTGCCTTTTCTGTTTTTCCAAGGAGTTCCATGCCACCAGAACTCATCTTAGGGCCTTTCATGCATCTGCCAAGAGTGGCAAAACAGAATAGACAAACGTAATTCAGTCAACTGAGAAAAAACCTTTGCCAGAAAAACAAGGTCTAAGGGGGCGGCGGGGGAAGCCTTTTAATATACCTATAAGTTGGATATCCACTTTTAATTAAGCTGAGCACTCTTTAAGAAAATGCTTTTTCATTAATTAAAACTTTACAGAGAATATAAACAGTGATCCTTATTATTATTCCTTTCACCAGTTTGCACCACTACCTGTTACAATCATGTTCAGGTTCTCCAGCTTCTTCTGGGAGAAAGCGGCTGGGTTCAGGCAAGGGAAGTTTCTTAACTGGACTGTAGATCCCTCTGGCAGCAAAGCTTGCTATTTGAGGCGGGCGATTGCCTTTTAGCCAGAGACTCCCTTAAAGAACAGCAGCTCTTCTATAGTGCATGGGATGCGAACAGTTAAATTATTCCCCATGGTTCACCTGGTGGCCTCCGGCACCAGCAAAGCTACCATGGCAACTGCTTGAAAGCAAGCTGGTCATCCTTTAGCCACCAAGTTAAGTTCTTCACGTAAGTAGCCCACTAGCTGCTGAGCTGAATCTTGAGCCTTAGTTAAAACTCCCAGGGCCATTTCCTTCCTTTCTAATACATAGAGACTGAATGCTTTTCCTATGGGAATATTGAGGGCTGGTGCTTTAAGCAAGGTTTGTGGCTGAAAGCAAGGCTGCTTAAAGGCTTTTGACTTTGGGGTTTCCAAGTTAGGGAGCAAGTTTCAGCTGCTTGTGTTTCTCTTATGGGGTGGTATAAAGGGTGAGCTATTTCACTGTACCCAGGTACCTACAGTCTGCAAAATTCTGCAATGCCTAATAATCCCCTCAACTGTTAAAGAAAATGGGCTTAATCCTTTCCTCACCTGGTGCTCTGGTCCCTCTTGACAAGACTGGGCCTACATACTTTACTGAAGTCTGACAGAACTGAGCCTTAGATTTTCAAACCTTATATCCCCTTGATAGCTAAGAAATTGAGGAGAGCCTCAGTGCCTTCCTGAGACTTCCTCAGTTGGGGCACAGAGGACAGTGTCATTTACATACTGCAAAGTTTCAACTTGAGGGTGAGAAAAAATTAGAAAGATCTTGGACAGAGCCAGTTTCATCAAATTCCTTTCAATATCAGGAGCTGCCTGAGTAATAAACCTGTTTTTTATCAAATAAAAAGGTTGAGGCCAGGGACAGTGGCTCACGTCTGTAATCCCAACCCTTTGGGAGGCTGAGGCAGGTGGATCACTTGAGGTCAGGAGTTCAAGACCATCCTGGCCAACATGGTGAAACCCCATCTCTACTAAAAATACAAAAATTAGCCAGGTATGGTGTCAAGTGTCTGTAATCTCAGCTACTTGGAAGGCTGAGGCAGGATAATGACTTGAACCCAGGAGGCAGAGGCAGCAGTGAGCCAAGATCACACCACTGCACTCCAGCCTGGATAACAGCAGAAAACTCCATCTCAGAAAAAAAAAAAAAAAAAAGGTTGTGGGATTTTCATCTAGTTTTTGATCTATCATGGAAAGCTTGGAGTAGTTAATAGGTTTGGCTCTAGTCCTTTTCAAGCCCTCCAATATACACATTTGAAAGAGTTTCCTTCCCCATTTTCTGATGCCATCATCCTGGTCTCATAAGAGTCCACCAAGGGCACTGCTACTTTCCTCGTTTGATTCCGCTTCTATGGTACATTCTTCCAGGACAGTTTAATTACTTGAGTTAAATCCTAGAAAGCCTCTGTGAGTGAAGTTGAGGCTTGCCTAGAGCGAACTTCAGGGTCTGAGGGTTAAAGGAGATCCACGTTGCACTCGAGGGGAGCGCAGTCTTGAAGATTAGCCATCTAGAAAAGAGACAAGGGAAGAGGTGTCCCTCAGTCTCCTTCTTCTTTTTGGAGTGACTCAGGGTGGAGGGTAAGGCCAAAAGGGCAACCCCCTTCACCCATTTTCTCCCATCATCTGGGTCCCAGTGACCATCATAGGCACTGCCCCATGGATGCAAGCATGACCTTCATCCACAGATGTGGAGGAGCTAGTCAGCAGAATTAGTCATGCTCACCTACATGAAGCCCCAGCCCTTTGCTGGGCTGGTTTCCTAGACTCACTTGGCCCATAAGGCTCCCAGGGTACCCTAGAGGTCCAGGAGAGGTTGTATTTGGGTGAGACCCTTTAAAGGAGGAAGTGTTTCAATACTATCCCTGGCTTCCCTTGCAATGCTCCTAGCAAAACATTGAAATCCCAGAGAATGGGAACTATTGATTTCCAAACATAGAATCCCTTTTTTGTTTAAATGCCAACAGAGTTGGATGTAGAACAGGTGTCTCAAAAGAACATATGAGTTGAATAGCTGTCCTCTCAACTCTTAAAGGTGGAGTTTTGCTGTTTATAGATGGGGTATGGAGCCTGGTCCCTAATAGAGGGATGTAGGAGGGAGAGAAATTGGGGAACTAGAGGTTTTGGACAAAGGGCCAACAGGGCCCACAGAGGAAAAAAATATGCCATCCCAATAGGTGGCACTGTAGGATCTGAATGTTAGGTATGGCCTCTGACTCCAAATTCTTCACAGGCAGAAGTTAGAAAGAGAGGTTTGGGGCTTAATAGGCTGTCCCCATAGTATGCCTTCCAGCAGAAGAAAATCAACTTGTCTCATAAAGGAACAGTTTAAATTCATTGGGCAGTGCTGAGCTTTTACATGGAGGTAAGAAACAACCCAAATGGAGAGGGAAGATATTCACTTAGCGTATTAATCTGTTCTCATGCTGCTAATAAAGACATACTTGAGACTGAGTAATTTATAAAGGAAAGAGGGTTAATGGACTCACAGTTCCACATGGCTGGGAAGGCCTCACAATCATGGTGGAAAAGAGAGCACGTGCAGGGGAACGCCCCTTTATAAAACCATCAGATCTCATGAGACTTATTCACTATCATGAGAACAGCACAGGGAAAAACCCACCCTCTTGATTCAATTACCTCCCACTGCATCCCTCCCACAACACGTGGGAAATATTGGAGCTACAGTTCAAGATGAGATTTGAGTGGGGACACAGCCAAACCATATCATTCTTCCCCTGACCCCTTCCAAATATAATGTCCTCACATTTCAAAACCAATCATGCCTTCTCAACAGTCCCCCAAAGTCTTTACTCATTTCAGCGTTAACTCGAAAGTCCACAGTCCAAAGTCTCATCTGAGACAAGGCAAGTCCCTTCCACCTATGAGTCTGTAAAATCCAAGCAAGTTAGTTACTTCCTAAATACAACAGGGATACAGGCATTGGGTAAATACATTCATTCCAAATGGGAGAAATTGGTCAAAATGAAGGGGCTACAGGCCCATTCAAGCTCCAAAAGGATCTCCTTTGGCTCCATGTTTCACATCAAGGGTGTGCTGACACAAGAGGTGGGCTCTCAGGCCCTTGGGCAGCTCCACCACTGTGGCTTTGCAGGGTACAGCTTCCCTCCTAGTTGCTTTAATGGGCTGTGATAAACATATGAATTCATTTCTATATTTATTTTTGAAATCAGTGTATTGTTTAACACACACACACCAAGGATTGATTGAGATTGTATTGAATCTATAGATCAACTGGAAAAGAATTAACATTATTACTATAGTGAGTCTTTCAAGACATGAACATAATATATGCCTTCTTTACATAGGTCTTCCTTAAGTTCTCTCAATATTTTTTTACAGATTTCAGTGTAGATGTCTTACAGATCTTTTGTTTGATTTATTTTATTAATAATTATTGCCTGTATGAATTGTTTTATTAGGAACTGCCAAATGGTGATTTTCTAATTCTACCATTTGTTATGCATTCATTAGCTAGAATTATCCTATAAATAAAAACTCTCCCTCATTCTCTAAGACTATTTCATTTTCCTGATATACAATTCATACAAAAAAGGCAAGATAAATGCTTAATTCTTTCCTTTTAATTACTTTTTTTTCCTTTTTTTTGCAGACATCAACCATGAGAAGATTAATTACTAATTTTTAAACAAATAATTTGGTGCCCCAGCAATCTCCAAAACGGACTAGTTTTATTTATCTTTCCTTTTGAACTATAAATTAATGACTTTATCTATTCAATATGTTTTTATAAGTTGTTGGCATGATGTTGGGTTTTCAAATTGTCCCATCTTTAGGGAGAATGTCCCTTCAAGCTAGCTACTGTTTTCTCTTGACAAACTCCTTTTCTTACCTAGTTAGACAAACTCCTTTTTTTCCCCAAGTTAGAGCCCAAGAAAAGGGCTTGTATGTAGGTAGCGCATTTGGGAAGGTGATTCCACAGAGCAGGAGTGAATGCCATGGGAAATGCTAGGAAGCAGGGACATGTTGGCCACTGGGAGACTTTTTCTTTTTTTCTGACTAGTACTTTTTGAGGAGAATTTTAAAACATGTCTCAGAATTATCCACCTAATGGCATAGAGGTGAAGCATTTATACACTGGCTACTACTCCTCACTGATCAAGAGTAGCTTCCTGGGTATTTATTCTACCCGAATTCCCAGTTGCACATGCAGGCCCATTAGGTGGATTCCTACCAAGTTTCTACACCTCGCAAAGAGTCAGATATGCCCCAGGGTGGAAAACAGGGTGGAAATCAGTAGCACAATCAGACAGGAAGCATTATCTGTTTATCCCTGTACAAAGCCTGTCAAAGCTTGCAAGAACAATTGACCACAACTGTGACTGAAATAAGAGGTGAGGCTGGGAGGACATTGAAGTGTTGCACAAGAGGTGTCCAGTGCTGTTCACTCTGAGACATTCATGTATCTTATAAGTTTAGCCCATCACAGAACCTCCTCCAACAGTGGTCAGCCACAATTTCTGCAAGGATCCCACGTAAGTGGGTAAGTGGAACAAATGACAGTTCCCATTGCTCAGCAGGTCTAAAGGTTATGATTGGGATAGTCATCACACGACACCTTCATCCTCACTTCAGCCTGCAGCATACTTCTGAAGAGAATTTAATCTCTTCTGAGGTTATTTTTTTTAACTTTGAGTGTACATGTAATTGCTATATTGTAAATACCAGTTTCTGAAAGACTGTTTCTGTAAGCTGAATAATGCAACACAAAGTGAAAAGGTGTTCCTCTTATTCCAGCAGTATCTTGGCTTCAAAGAATAGTCCGTTACATCTTGCCTGATTTTGAAGGTTGTGTTATTGGATGGAAAGCTTAACTGGGTAGTAATTTCCAAATGTTCTTTATAACTACTCTGTATATTGTAAGCAAAATTGTTTTTTTTTTCTTTTTCTGTTGGGCACTTTATGCTTTTTAGACAACTGCATTTGAGAATATAGTTTAGAAATTCTTTCGCTGTTAAAGCCATGTTAAAACTGATAGAGGATAATGAAAATGAGTGTACATTATTTTGTATTTAACTTACTGCTTTGTGGTGTGTGTAAGCAAAACATCAGAAATATATTGTCTTTTTGTAATAATACTCTTTTACCCATTTTTAGACTGCATTCTAGCCTGGGCAATAGAACAAGAATCCCGTTCTCTCTCCCTCTTTCTCTTCCTCTTTCTTTCTCTCTACATTATTTTTTTCTTTCTTTCTTTCACTCTTTCTTTCTTTCTTCTTTTCTCTCTTTTTCTTTCTTTAAAAAAAAATAATAATAATAATAATACTCTTTGACCTCATGTAAAGTGACCTGCCATGAGGTCTCAATGATCAAGTTTACATTTATTTTAGTGTGTTTTATTCTAATACCTAAGGAATTCAGGCAACTTTGTTTCTATCATCAATAGTCTCAGAAAATAATGTGCTTTATCTATATTACTGCCTCTTTTCAATATTTAAGAGAATAATTGTCTTCTGATTTCTACTGAGCCTATTAATAATCACTAAAAACCTAAAAAAGTGAGTAATTTTTTCCTTCTGTTAAGAGTATTTGGATAGCCCATTAAAGATAATGGTAGTGTGAAAATGAATCATCCAAGCTTTTCTGCCATATCTAAATTTTGAATAATTAATATCCACTTCCAAAAATTTCAAACATTGTCTTTAAGCAGTCACTACTGTTTGCATTAATCCCATATATTCAGTGGATGTGAAGTCATAATTTGGCATTGTATTAGAAGTAGTGTTAGTCACTGGTCTTGCTCTTTGAACATTAATTTGTAAAATGAGGGAATTGGTTTGTTATGATGGGAAATAAATCAACTTTAAGGGTCCTGAGAAAGTTGCTTCATTCATGGCAGTGTTTTGAATAACTGATGTTTTTTCAGGGATTTGGTGTCATGGTTTTTTGTTTGTTATTTTGTAGTTTTTGTTTTTTGTTTGTTGTTGTTATTGTTGTTAAGACAGAGTCTCACTCTGTTGTCCAGGCTGGAGTGTAGTGGCACGATCTTGAGTTGCTGGGATTACAGGCACCCACCACAGTGCCTGGTTAATTTTTGTAGTTTTAGTAGAGACAGAGTTTCACCATCTTGGCCAGGCTGGTCTTGAACTCCTGACCTCATGATCCACCTGCCTTGGCATCCCAAAGTGCTGGGATTACAGGTGTGGGCCATTGCACCGGCTTGGTGTCACATTTTGGAGTTAATGTTTAGTGCTTACATAATTTTTAATTATTACATAATTTTTACTGGTATACATTTATAGATACTAGAGTTTGGATTCTCACCAAACTATTAGAACGGTATTCTCTCTTAACATGTTACTGCCTGTAATGGCCAAGTAGATATACCTTAAAGTAATATGAAAGGTTTTATATGTATATTAAAATGTGTGTGTGTACTTTTAAATCTGTAAAGGTTATCTGGAATTTTTATTGTGTTAACTTCAGAAGTATATGGGCATTAGGAATTTTTACTGTACAATAAACATTATTACAATCATAAATGTTGAAATACAGATGTTCCTTGACTTATCATAGGGCTATATTCCAAAAGACCCATGGTAAATTGAAAATACCATAAGTTGAAAATGCATTTAATACACCTAACCTACCGAATATCCTAGCTTAGCTTAGCCTACCTTAAATATGCTCAGAACACTTAATGTTGGCCTAAGCTGGGCAAAATCATCTAATACAAAACTTTTTTTAATAATAAAGTGTTTAATAGCTCAAAAAAAAAAAAAGAAGAAGAAGAAGTTAATCTCTTCCCTGCCTTGTTCCTGCCCAGTGTTGTTCCTATGAAAACCAAGGGGCCAGGCATAGTCGTTCACACCTGTAATCCCAGCACTTTGGGAGGCTGTGGCAGATGGATCACTTGAGGCCAGGAGTTCCACATTTCTTGAAAAGACTCCTGGATTTGATAAATAAATTCAGCAAAGTCTCAGCTTATAAAATCAATATGTACAATTAGTAGCACTGTTATAACAGCAATGATGACCAAGCTGAAAATCAAGTCAAGAAATCAATCTCATTGAAAAGTCAAAATAAAATACTTAGGAATATACTTAACCAAAGAGGTGAAAGGTCTCTACAGAATGAACTACAAAACACAGATGAAAGAAATCATAGATGACACAAACAAATGGAAAAACATCTCACATTCATGGATTAGAAGAATCAAGATTGTGACAATAACCATACTGCCCAAAGCAATGCACAGATTAAATGCGATTCCTATTAAATTAAAAATGCCATTTTTCACAGAATTAAATAAACAATCCTAAAATGCATATGGACCCAAAAGAGAACCCAAATAGCCAAAGCAATCCTAAGCAAAAAGAACAAGGCTGGAAGCATCACATTACACAACTTCAAATTATACTACAAGGCTATGGTAACCAAAACAGCATGGTATTGATATAAAAGTAGACACATAGACCAATGGAACAGAATGTAGAACCCAGAAATATAGCCAAATACCTACAACCAACTAATCTTTGACAAAGCAGACAAAAACATGCACTGAAGAAACAACACAACATACCCTTCGATAATGGTGCTATGAAAATTGGAGAGCCGCATGCAGAAGAATGAAACCGGTCCTATCTCATAACATATATAAAAATTAACTCAAAATGTATTAAAAACTTAAATATAAGATCTGAAGCTATAAAAACTCTAGAAGAAAACCTAAGGAAAAAAATCATCTGGACATTGGCTTAGGTAAATAATTTATAACTAAGACCCAAAAAGCAAATTCAACAAAAAAAAAACAAATAAATGGTACTTAATTAAACTAAAAGGCTTTCACACAGCAGAAGAAATAACAATAAATAGATAACTTACAGAAAGGGAGAAAATATTCACATACTACATATCTGACAAAAGACTAATATCAAGAATCTATCTACAAGGAACTCAAACAAATAAGCAAGAAAAAAATAAATAATCACATTTAAAGGAGAGCAAACAACATGAATAGACATTTCTTAAAAGAAGATATACAAATAGCCAAGAAACATATGTCAAAATGCTCAACGTCTCTAATCTTAGGAAAATGCAACTTAAAACCATGAAATACCACCTTACCCTCATCACAATGCCATTTTTGTTTTCTTTCTTTTTAAAAAAATACAAGTGGTTCTCACTATGTTGCCCAGGCTGGTCTCCAACTCCTGGGTTCAAACAATCCTCTCTCCTCAGTCTCCCAAAGTGCTGGGATTACAAGCATGAGTCATTGCACCCAGACACAATGGCTGCTTTTTAAAAGTCAAAAAACTATAGATGCTGGTACAGATGCAGTGAAAACGAAACACCTAAACATTGTTGGTGGGAATGTAAGTTAATACAGCCACTATGAAAAACAGTATGGAGATTTCTCAAAGAAGCAAAGGTAAATCTACCATTTAATTCAATACTACTACTAATACTAGGTATCTACCCAAAAGAAAATAAGCCATTGTATTAAAAGACACCTGCATTCACATGTTTATCATAGAACAATTCACAATTGCAAAAATATTAAGTCAACCTAAGTGCCTATCAACAGATGAATGGACAAAGAAAATGTGGTGTATGTATACCATGGAATACTACTCAGCCACAAAAAACAATGAAGTAAGTCTTTTGCAGCAACTTGGATGGAACTGGAGGCTATTATCCTAAGTGAAGTAACTCAAGAACACAAAACCAAACACTGCATGGTCTCACTTATAAGAAAGAGCTAAGCTATGGGTATACAAAAGCATACAGAGTATTATAATAATATTGGAAACTCAGAAGAGGGAAGAGAGTGAGGGATTTTAAAAAATCACCCAGTGGGTGCATACTATTCAGGTTATGGGTACAGTAAAAGCTGAGACTTTACCACTATACAATTTATCCACATAACCAAAACTACTTGTACCCTTAAAGCGATTGAAATAGAAATATTTTTTTAAAAAACTGAGTCATGAAGAAATAGAAACTCTAGATAGACCTATCACTAGTAAGATTAAATCAGTCATTAAAAACCTCCCAATAGAGAAAAGACCTGAACCTAATGGCTTCATTGGTGAATTTTACAAAGTGTTAAAAAAAACCTGTAAGGCCAGTATTGCCCTGATACCAAATTCTGTAAGGCCAGTATTGCCCTGATACCAAAGCCAAAGACGCTGCAGGAAAAAAAACTACAGACCAATCTCCCTCATAAGCATTGATGCAAAATACTAGCATATCAAATTCAATAGCATATTTTTTTTTAAGAAAGAGAAAAGAAGAAAGAAAGAGTGAAAAAAGAAAGAAAAAACAATGAAAGAGAGAAAGAAAGAGGAAGAGAAAGAGGGAGAGAGAACGGGATTCTTATTCTATTGTCCAGGCTAGAATGCAGTCTAAAAATGGGTATTAAAAACTCTGTGATAGACTATTCTATTTGTTCTGTAGTATTTATACAGGTGGAATAATAGTATTTGCTATAGTACAAATTCCCCTTTGGCCAGGTAAGAGAAAATCAAGGACTATATGACAGTCCTTGACAATTGTGGTTAATTGATTTAGACGAGAGAGTTGGGCTTTCAGAGCAGAAGTGGTGTAGCTTTGTGTCTTCTGATAAAATCACAGATAAGTTCTGGGTCACTTTTTATGATTGTATTATACCTACTATGGGAACTGTAGCTATAGAGTCCAAACGAAGCATGAATTTGTTACCCTTCTTGGAAGTTTTTTCAAATAACCTGTGCTTGCTGTATTTTGAAAGCTTCTGGTATTTATTTTTAAGGAAATATGATTTCTTGGAGGGATGGTAGTTTGAAATATCTGAAAATCTTTAACAGTAACTACAAAATAGACAGGGTACATTATATGCAGTAGTCAGGTATAAGGAGTAATATCTTAGTGGAGCGTTGATTGTGTGGGGAGTATAAATATTATTTATTACAAGAGATGGGTACCAGTTTTGTGTCCCTTGAGTTGGACAAATCCTAGAGTGAGGTTAAACAGTTCCTGCAAGGCAGGATGAAGTGTCTCTGAAGAAAACAAATTGACTATTGCAGTCAGAATAGCCCCCCTATTTGTGCTCATTCTTGATTGACTCGGTCTTGCTGATAGGATTGTGTAGGTGTCAGCAAAAGCAATTTGTCAGTGTGAGTTCAAGGTCTATTATTTGCAAGACTGAAAATTAGGATTGATGATATTGGGGAAATTTATATACTAGAAAGGCCCTATTAAAGGGAATTTGCCTTCTGAAGTATGTAAAGTGTTAGTTATTAAATTTTGTCAGGAGTATCAGGTAAAAGGTGACAGATCCAGCACCTATTAGACTCAGTGGTTAACTATGGTCGAGGAAAAATGTGTAAGAGAGTTTTATTTTTCCTTAAGTGGTAGGAGACCATTAGGGGTCAGAAATAAGTGGATGAAAATAAGGAAAATCCTGCTAGTGTTTTAGAGTGCACCAAAATGGAAAAATAGGCTGGGAAAGGTGTTGAGGAATCAGAAGTTAATCTTGTTCCACCTTGGGCAGAAGGTGTTTAATTTTGAGGTTTGCTACTCACTCTAGTTATCCTGGGCAAAAGCTGTCCACCTGAAATCAGTGTCCTCTGGAAGATTCCTGAGAATCCTCAGTTTATGATTTCCAGATGGAATGGATGTCAAGTAGTCAAGAGAAAGGTATCTGTCTTTTTTGAGCTGGGAAACATGAATGTGATGAGCAATATTTTGGGGTTTTACTCTCGTGTCAATTGTTAATGTTCCGTGATAAGGTTCCCTTCATCAAGACTCAAGGGCAGTTTTTTGGTAGTGTCTTTTTTGCGACACTAAATCTCCAAATTGTAGATCACACAGAGACTTTAGGTGGATAGTTAGGAAAGGTATTTCATAGCTGTTGCTTATAGAGTTGAATGTGTCGTATGACTCCCTTGCAGTAATTGATCATATTTAATTGTAATTTGGTAGAATTTAAGTTTGGGGCTGAAATGTCTACATTTCTTGAGGTAGCCTGTTATTAAGTAATAGGAGTAGAATCTGTGGGTTATGAAGGGATTGACCTTATAAATATTAAAACTAACGGTAATGCTTTAGGACATGGGGGTTCAAGGATTTCTAAGAGCTTCGCTAATTTTGTTTTTGAATTCCATTAGTTCTTCTTTCATTCCCCCACTGAAGAGTATAAATGATCAGGAAAGTAAAGTTTCTGGAAAAAAAGGCAAACCTTTACTGAGTTTCTTAATAAAAGTACCAGTAAGACAAGTGTCTCTGTCACAAAAGAAATAAATGGGAATTCCTTAGGGTAGAAAAACAAAATCAAGTATTTTTTATTTCTGCAGTAAGGGTTTATAGCTTTCTAGCAAGGAAAGGCTTAAACCTATACTGAGAATAAGCACACAATAGTCATACATAAACACATAGTAGTCGTTCTGACCTACCAGAGGCTAGGCTGTTATTAAAAACATTTGTTTACTTTCTTAAAAATATTTTTTAATGTTTAGCAGATGGATATCAGGTAGGTAGCTTAGGTGACTTATAATTTCCTGGGATAAAGGGTTATATTATTTGGATACACCTTTCCTCCAATTGCAGGAGAAAAGATATAAAAACATCTTAAAAACATCAAAGAGATTAGAAAGTTGTGAGAAAGTACAAGGCTAAAATTGAAGGGGAAATTGGAAAAGGGGAAGAGAGGAAAGATGGCAACTGCTTTTTCCTTGAGGGCACTTACAATACTGAGCAATTTGAACTTCTGTTTTGATAGCTTCATGGCCAAGCAAGACAATTCAAAACCTAGGGCTTGCATAAAGATGGAATGTGTAAGGAAAGACTTCCTCACTATAAATGAGGAAGAATGAATGAATCCCAAGCAAACAAGCTCTTATGTATGTCTGTTTCATCTGGATGGTTAAGGGAATCTGGAGCTATGGACTTGTTTAAGGTCATCCTAGATTACTGGTACCTCAGGTTACTGGAAGAGGCAAACACACTCATCTGTAGAACAAAGTATCTGTATCCTTGACTTTCAATTATTTCTGCAAATTATTTTTCAAGTAAATGGTCACTACACAATGAAAAATAACAACTCATGAAAAATCAAGAGCTTGTGAGTGAAAACCATCAAAACCCACATAGAAACACAGCTGCAAAGATTTCATAGGTTAGAATTATCAACACAGATTATCTAGCAATTTTATTTTTTAATCTAGCAATTTTTATTTTTAATCTAGCAATTATGGTTATCATGTTTAAAAAAAACACATCTAAATACTCATGAATAGACTGGAAAAGTAAAAAAAAAAGTGACAGAAGATTTGAATGAGAAATATCATTTTAGAAATAAATGTAACAAGCAAAATTATAACCCCCATAGAAATAATCTACAATACAACATGGAGGAAAATAAAAGAAAAATAATTTTTTTTTTTTTTGAGATGGAGTCTCGCTCTGTCTCCAGGCTGGAGTACAGTGGCACAATCTTGGCTCACTGCAACCTCTGCCTCCCAGGCTAGGGTGATTCTCCTGCCTCAGCCTTCCGAGTAGCAGGGACTACAGGCACGGGCCACCATGCCCAGCTATTTTTTGTATATTTTAGTAGAGATGGGGTTTTACCATGTTGGCCAGGATGGTCTCGATCTCCTGACCTTGTGATCTGCCAGCCTTGGCCTCCCAAAATGCTGGGATTACAGGCGTGAGCCACTGTGCCCAGCCAAGAAAAATAAATTCTAATGAGAGATTAAAGATATATGTTTTATATTTTTTTGAGTTTCAGAAGGAAATGTAAGAGAATGAGCTCCATACCCAGACATGTCATAAACACACCTTTAGAAAATCAAAAAGGGAAAAAAGATAATCTTCAAAGGGCCAATATTTAGAGAGTCATAGCTAACTTCCAAACATCAACAATGAAAATCAAAAGAATGTTATCATATAAAGTGGTACAATCTCAGCTTACTGTAACCTCTACCTTCCGGTTTAAAGCAATTCTCCTGCCTCAGCCTCCTGGGTAGCTGGGATTACAGGCACCTGTCCTAGCTAATTTTTGTATTGTCAGTAGAGACGGGGTTTCACCATGTTGGTCAGGCTGTTCTCAAACTCCTGACCTCGTGATCCGTCTCCTTGGGCCTCCCAAAGTGCTGGGATTACAGGTGTGAGGCACTGCGCCCCACCTTATATATATTTTTTAAATGAAGTCATTTTAAACAAATGAAAGAGTTTTCTATAAGCGGACTCTAAAATTACAGACTGGGCACAGTGGCTCACTCTGTAATTCCAACACTTTGGGAAACCGAGGTGGGAGGATCGCTTGAGCCCAGGAGACCAGCCTGAGTAACAATGAGACCTGTCTCATTTAAACAAAGAGTTACAGATGGTACATTTCAATCAGGATAAAACTGACGCTGTATGGAAGATTTGAGATGTGATAATAAATGAAGAATTAAAAAGGGAACAAAAATAATTGTGGACTGTAATAATAATAAGGAATTATAATACATACCATAATAATACATAAGTGGGAAGGGGATAAGTTGAATTGAAAAGTTTTCTTTAAGGTTCTTATATTTTGGAGAGAATAAGCATGCTAACTGTAGACATTGTTATGTTAATGTAACTTTGGGCAATAAACGAATAAGAGAAAACAACGTATGATTTCTAAACTACCAGAGAGAAACATCAGAGTGATTAAAAAATAGATTTGTTCAAAAGATGCCAAGAAAGACCCCTTCCACAAACACTCTCATGGAAGCCATCTTTCTCTTTCTGGATTTCCCCTCTGGAGTCCCCTTCCGCACTCTCTTGTGGAAGCCTGTCTTCCCCTCCTAAACTCCATCTCTCTCTATTCCTTTCCACTCAGTGTGGAAGCTGCTTTCTGCTTTCCTCTCCTGGATTCCATCTTTCTGGATTCTCTCACTCAGCGTGAGAGTTAGCTGTTTCTTTCTCTCTCCTCCTGTTTCTTTCTCTCTCTCTCTAAATAAATCACTTTCTACAAACAAACAAAAAAAGAAGTCAAGAAAGAAAAGGATAAAAAGTAAGACAAAATGTATTGGTTACATATTGCTGCATTACAAATTATCCCCAATTTAGCAGCTGAAAACTATAGACTGGATACAAAAGCAGAAATGTCTAATAATTTGTCTACAAAACTGAGATGTGAATGAGGATGAATAAGTACCTGTACCTTAGTTTCAGTTAAAATGAAGATGTGTGTGCTTCTGTAAGATTGTATTATGCCCCATTCCCCTAATTAGCATATGTCATGAGCACTTTTTATGTCAATAACTATGCTCAAAACTAAGATTCTCATGACTCCATGACTGCCTTGTCAAGTATGTTGCATCAAATCAAAATAATGTAATTTATATAATTGTTCTTTTATTATTGAGCATACAGATATTTATCTGCTGTTCACAATGGTGAGCATAAACATTCTTGAATATGACATTTTAGTGAATGTTTAGGCTACATTTCATGCTGATTGTGAACAACAGAGAAGCAAAATAACAGCAGTGGCATAATGATAGGTGCTTTTTATTTCATTGTAACACAAACTTCTACATTTAAACAACCTATAGTCCCATGAGTGGCATTGCATCTTCTGTGATTGCCTGGGACCCAGTTTTCTCATCTAACACTAATAGGGTGAGGATCTCATCTTCACAATCCAGGATGTAGCCTAACCATCCATTTACATTCCAAGGAGCACAAAACGGGAGAAAAGATCTACTGCAGCTGACTTTTAATGATATTTCTTGGGAGCTTATACATAATACTTTCAGTTATATTTCATTGGCTAGAATTTAATCAGTTTACGTCTGCCTGTAAGGACAGCTGGGGTATGTAGTGCATATTAGCTGGGCAGCCATGTGCCCAGCTAAAAGTCAGGATTTAATCACCTAACAATGAAAGAGACCGTGGATATTAGGGGGAAATTAGCAAGTTCAGCTATGGGTTCTCAGCAGTGGAATTCCTGAGCCAAGCTATAATTTTGCCATTTGAAGCCCTTGTTATATGAGGACTCTTTGCTGCCAGAATGTCTCTACTGCTTAATCCTCCTTAAGCTGTGCACGAGAGAGTCTGCCTCATCATGTCCTTGCCAACATCCAATACTGTAATCCAAAATCAATCTCTGCCAGTTTGATAGGAGGGAAAAATATTCCACTTATATTTGCATTACTTTGATAATGAAAGGAGCTAAACTTTTTCATATATTTCCTGGTCATTTGTATGTTTTTCTGTGACTATCCTATGTCCTTTTTCTACATTTAAATTAATATTTAGCTAGCTATAGTGTACAGTTTGAATGTGTCAGGAGGAAATTTTTCTTTGCAGTAATTAGGATTTTTTAAAATTCCTACTTTTATATGAAACCTTTTTATGCAAAAAAAACAACCATTGAAAAGTAACTAAATAGCAAATTTTTATTTAGTTTTCTTATGACTGAGAAAACTCAGACTCAAATATAGCTTTGTCTGATGTCACAGGCAAACCAGGAAGATGGGAAAATATCATCAAGCACAATTAACTGTGAGTTTTCTTAATTCTTTGGAAAGAGTTAAATCACTGACAATTTAGCCCTTTCAAAAACAGGCTCTTTTCTGAGTCAGGTTGATCATTTGATGATCGTGGTTCACTTCAGTGTATGAGAAAAGGTCACCCTATGAGTAGGGACAAGCACTTGAATCGCCTTCACAGTGGTGACAAAAGGAAATGCCATCATCAAAACGAGACTGCAAAAATGCTAGTAATTATTGCTAGTTCCTGCATTTAAGTTTCCCCATCATTCAGATTATCCTAATGAAATTTTTCAGTTGAACCTGGTAAAAACATGCTTTTAAAATATGCATTTTTATCGAATAGTCAAGCCGATTGTCCTATTTTCATAAACAGTGTTTGTTTATGCTTTACTTCGAGAGATCTGAGCACGCCCCCCTTTACTGCCTCAGCACAGGCAGCCTTGGCAGACCCTATCCACTTCCAAGTGGTGATAGCGAGGACGTGGAGCTTACCACCATATGTGGGTCGTGTTGGTGGTTCTCATGCAAGATCCCTTGCAGAGTGGTTGAGGATAAAAATTCCCACCTATTTCCTGCAGCTGTGGACAGCAATCACTGCTCCATGAAAGGTTGAAATTTATAGTGAGTGTATATGTAATTAAAAAAAAAGTTTCTGTAAGCGAGTGAATTATCTTAACCAGTGGACCTGTAACACACAGTTCACCCTGTGTGAGCTGGGTTTATGGAGCCCTGCTTGCTGCCACCACATGACACCACTTCATAAGGCAATTCTAAGATACCTGCCATTAGTAGCTGTTATCCATATCTGCAGATGTTTTGTTAGTAATAGCTCCTTAATGGGTGGAAATGGTAGGGTAAGTCTCAACTGTTGATTTGATAGTGAAGTTAATTCATGATTTAGCTATTTGCAAAGAAGTGAAGAAAAGCCCTTATTTTTGAGGAATAACATTTCCTCTTTCTTTTTTTGTTTTTGTTTTTATTTTTGAAAGAAAGAAAAAGAGAGGAAAGAAAGTGAAAGTGAAATACCCATTTTTAGACTGCATTCTAGCCTGGGCAATAGAACAAGAATCACGTTCTCTCTCCCTCTTTCTCTTCCTCTTTCTTTCTCTCTTACATTCTTTTTTTTCTTTCTTTAACATTTCCTCTTTCAAATTTGCCTTTCAAATCTCCTTCTTACTATTTGAGTTGATGATAAATCATAATTAATGTCCTTAGGATTTTTCTATGTGGATAAATTCTGGTGATTGGCAATTTTGGCCTCTGCATACATGCTCCTGTTAAAATGAGTAAGAGATAAAACTACTACTCAATTAAGTTTTCCTTGCCAAAAAAACACAAACAAACAAACAAACCAAATGACACACATGACAAAGCAACCACAAAAACCTAGAGACACATTCTGGGTAAAATTTGTTTTAATATTTCAACTTTTCAGAGGTGAACAAGTATTTGGTTATTATGCTAGTTCAGGTTTGTGTAACTTTCATATAACCTATCTAGCCTATTGACTTTGAAAGTTGGAAAATTGAAGCGCTTCTCTCTCTGTCACTTTTAAAGAGTGAAGCCATGTCCCAGTTGATCCACAGATGAGGATTTACCAAAAATACATCTCCAATTGCTACTGACTTTTCTTGCCATCCTAGCAAAATGGTTTAACTGTGCAGTTTCTTAGATGTGGCATCTTACAGGAGAGAGATAATTGCAAACTTAAAAGCGTTGCAATCTATTAAATGAATACAATTAAATCATGTTAAATGCACTGGCTTATGATTATTATCTTTTATATTCTCAGGATACCTCCAAGTACTTCAAAGGTTTCTGGCCACTGATAACCAACAAGTGGCCAAAAGTAGTGAAAGAGACTTCAGATATCATTTGGAGAGGCTGAACTATCCAGAAAACTTTGCAAAACTGACAGTCAATTTCAAGTAAGTAGACTGGTTTCTGTGTGAGAGGGTCTATGCCAAAATGGTCCAGTGTTTACTTGAGTTTTACAGCATTAACATCCTTTCCTTAAGTAGGTCTTGTGTCTACTTACCTGGGAAGGAAGAAAGATTTTGAACAGTTTGATTCTTTTTGAATATTGTTTATGTTACATATATTTTATATCATATACGAAGGGGGACTAGTATTACTGCAGATGTTTTAAAATATAATGAGAGTGGATATTAGAGGAAAAAACTCTGGGAACAACATCTTAATAACAGTGAGGCAGAGGTGCACAGAGGATAAAAAGGGTGAGTGTCACCACTGGGATTTTTAGGCAGCCAAGGGGCACCCCAAAAGCATGTATTCCTGGAGAAGGGGGATTAACCAAAGAGGGGCCCTGAAAAGAAAACATGCTATTTCCGTGAAACCAAATCGTGTTGATGTTGTCCACAGGGTTTGGACTACTAAGACATGATATGGCACCAGAGCCCTTCAAGAACCAGACAAAAGTAGATTTAGATTCCCCCTCATGCTGTTGACTAAGGAAGTCTACGTTGTTCTAATATCTAGACCAGGAATTTCCATGGTAATGGTGGAAGCTCTGTTTTTCCAAAGTAGGAGAGTTCCTTGCAACTGAATTTGGCAAAATAAGATAACCTAAAAATGACAGATGAAAAATGATGGTGTTTATCTTTACTTCAAAGAATGGAAGAAAATATGCATTGGGAGACAGGCATCCAAAGGCATTACACAGTTTTACTGCAGTGGTACTTAGGTTAGAGCAAAGAAAAGAGGTGGTAGTAGCCTCAGGATTAACAATACATAAAGCCAAATATCAGTGAAGGATGAGGCGAAGCTCTGGAACAGTCAGAAGACCTGCTAGGAGGAATCAGTCTTGCCTGGATGTCTCGTAATAGCTATGCTTACCTTTCTCAGCTCTCAGATAGTAAAATAATTAAATTCTGATGATGATAAAATTTACCAGCAGGGGGTGCCATCTCCTCAAATTTCCTTTCTTGAACAATAAAGGTCATTCTCAAAGGTTTTAATGTCTTTGCAGACAAGCCTAAGCTAATTTCAAGTTCATCAAATAATTGAGGTCTCTCAGTCATGGCATTGTCTAGATTGGGTATGATTCAGATGAGATGGGAGCATAACTGTCATCTTCACCTCCCTTAGGCAACTGGCTTCTAAACATCCACCTTTGGCCACAAGGTGACAGGAGGAGACTGTGCAAATGGGTTAATAAGACACGTTTCGGGAGGCCGAGGTGGGCAGATTGCCTGAGGTCAGGAGTTTGAGACCAGTCTGGCTAACTTGGTGAAACCCCACCTCTACTAAAAATAGAAAAAAATAGCCGGGCGTGGTGGCGTGCACCTGTAATCCTAACTACTCGGGAGGCTGAGGCAGGGGAATTGCTTGAACCAGAGAGGCAGAGGTTGTAGTGAGCCGGGATCTTGCCACTGCACTCCAGCCTGGGTGACAGAGCGAGATTCCGTCTCAAAAAAACAAACAAACAAAAAAACCCCCACAAAACAAAAAACACCTTTCATGGGAAACTGTCTCAACTTACACTGTCTGCCAATGCAAAGTCAAGGCATGTGTTGCCTTTAAGTCAACATCATTTAGATTTTTGTTTCTAGACTTTAAATGCTATTTGGGGAAGAAGATCTGCAAACTTTCACTCACAAATCATGTTTTACATTTAGAATGAAGTCGAGACCTGCTATTACATATTTTAATATTCAGTTAACTTTCCCTCCGATAATATTTTCAAGCTTTTCAGTTTGCTTCGTGTTCCCGTTCATGTTCCTCAAGATCTCAGCCGTCCCCTGTAGGGATGTCCTGGGACACTCAGCCAGTTTTCTCCAGGATGGTTGAGGCAACAGTCCCTGCGTGAGCTGAGACTTGCAGGGAAGACGCAATCTGCTGTGGCCTTGAGGCTTGTGTGATGTGACTGCTCACACTAGGGACATGGCTGCCACGACCTCATTTGCTCATGACCCTGCCGGCTTAGCTGATTCTCCTCCCCAAAGCTCCTTGGGGGGTTGGCTGTGACCCCCGCTGTCAGTTGTGGTGAAACAAGAGAGACCAGAACTCTTGGGGCTTCCTGAACCCAAGCTCCCAAACTAGAGCCACTTGCCACTAGTCCTTGCCTCCCTAAGCCCTGGACCTGGAATCTAACTTGAGCTTGGTTTACCTTTCAAAGCCCCCTAGGTTCAAAACAGTGGATTGGGGTTCGGAAGAGCCAGGCTATGCCTGCAGGAGTTAAACAAGATGCTGCCTGGGCCTCACCCATGCCGAAGCACTTTGCATTTCTAAATCCCACTAGGACTCTAATCAAAACCATCTCCTCTTTTCTCCTCATTTATTATTTTCCTCCACTACCATTTCTGCTCTCTCCTTTTTCTTTCTGTTCTGCCAGGTTTTACTCTGTTCTGGCTGTAATAAAATATTCCAGAGACCCTTGATGTACGAAGACAGCAATTCTCAGCCCTAGCTAGGGATTGGACTCTGGGATGCTTTTTGAAAATACAGAGCTCTGCACCACTCCTCCTGCCACAGACCTACTGGATTAGACATCAGTATTTCTAGAAAGCTCACCAAGACATTCTAGGGCACAGCCAAGGTTGAGAATTACAGAAAGGTGGGCATAGATTCAAGAGGAATGTAGTCCCTGGAAAAGGAAGGTTTCAGTATTAAGCAAATACAGTAAAGGAAAAGGTAATTCTACCAAGGGAAAAAAAGCTGGTAACAGGATGAATTAACGCTTTCCTCTCCACTGATAAAAACTGGCCTAGATACATCTTTCTCTTTTATATCCTTTACTCTTTGATGTTTTTGTTCCTTTTCCCCCTTTTCATTCTTCTCCTGGATGGAGTAAGGAAGGGAATCAATGTCAGGTTGAACAAGACTGAGCTGGGTTGAGAAGGACTGGAGGACTCAGTCGAAATGGAAGGCTGAGTGTTTGCAGGCATAACGACAAGTCCTGACATCCCAGCGTGGCCACTTGCCACCCAGGCTGGCAGCAGAGGGGAGATTTTCAGGGGCACAGCATCTGTTCTCAGGGTGTGGGCAATATAGCCAAGTACAGATTCTCAGCAACTCCCATTTCTACTGACATTACAAAATCCTGTGCTTTAGAACTCTACCTTTGCCCAATGTCCCCTTCCTCCAATACTACTTCTTCCTTCTTCTACTTCCCAAAGAAAAACTCACTGGGATCTCATTACTGCCAAGACATGAGACCCTTGACTGACAGTTGGTCATTAGTTATCTTCGACATCTAGGAGCTGAGATGCACCATGGTGTTGGTAGCATTGGTGTTCCCAAACTTTAATATCTTACTAGATGTGAATATATTAAACTAGCTTAAAAGGTACATTACATATATTTTATTGCTTAAAGTAATCACAATACATGTTTATTAATAAATGTCTCATAAAGCTGGATATTTTAAGAGAAGTTTCATAACAATCAGTAAATTTACAGAATCCTAGAAGCTACTCAGAGAATCCCCTGGCTATGCTTCTGCTTTTATAGGTGATGCCAGAAAATGGGGAGTTTGGGTGATTCTGCCCAAAATCACAGACCCAGGATCATAACTATGATCTCTGTTTTTTTTTTTTTTTTGAAATAAAGAAAAAGAGAGGAAAGAGAGAGTGAAAGAAAGAAAAAAAAAAAAGAATGTACAAGAGAAAGAAAGAGGAAGAAAAAGAGGGAGAGAGAACAGGATTCTTGTTCTACTGCCCAGGCTAGAATGCAGTGTAAAAATGGGTATTAAAAACCTCTATTATGCCAATAATTGTGTTTAACAATGGAGACAGGAAGGAATAAGAGATGAAAATAAC
>CAUYLG010043628.1:0-99894 GCA_963573385.1 Cacajao melanocephalus
AATTTTTTTTTTTGTTGAGACAGAGTCTCGCTTTGTAGCTTAGGCTGGAGTACAGTGGTACAATCCTCACTCACTGCAACCTCCACTTCCTGGGTTCCAGTTCAAGCAATTCTGTTTCAGCTTCCCAAGTGACTGGGATTACAGGCACGCACCACCATGACAGCTAATTTTTGTATTTTTAGTAAAGACAGGGTTTTAGCATGTTGACCAGGCTGGTCTTGAACTCCTGACCTCGAGATCCACCCACCTTGGCCTCCCAAATTGCTGGGATTACAGGCATGAGCCACCATGACTGAACTAATTCAGATGTTTTCTAGGGAGACTTAGCCCACCATAAGTTAGTGCAAGATCTTTGAGGGTCATAGACTTTCTAGAATATTCAAGGTAGAGCTCTCCAGCTGTCATTTCACACTGGGCACTGCTGATGCTCTTGTTTACCAATTTCTGTGAACATTTAAGAGGTTGACTCTGTTTCTTTAGTGTTGGTCTTGGGTGGAAAGCTTTTACCTAGGCTGGACATTGTGAATGAATGCACAGTTTCCCTAAGACAATCATGCACACACTCCCAACAGAGTGCAAGAAAAAGTAAGTCATAGAGTGTGACGCTCAAGAAATTGTCAGCCATAGTCCCTTCCCTCTAGTTCAAGATTAGCTTTCATATACTCGCCTAATATTACCTAAGACTAAAGAAGGAAAGAGTCTTTCACGTGAAGCCTGGGACCTTAAGAGGCAAACCCAGCAGATACAAATTATGCTTTCTTCTCTTTCCTTAGTAGGAAAGATGTGTGCAAATAATATTCAATGAAATAAACTAGGTTTTATTTTGTGTTTCCTTTTTTCCTTTTTTTTTTGAGATGGAGTCTTTGTTGCCCAGGCTGGAGGGCAGTGGCATGATCTTGGCTCATTGCAACCTCCGACTCCCTGGTTCAAGTGATTCTCCTGCCTCAGCCTCCCACATAGCTGGGATTACAGGCACACACCACCACACTCAGCTAATTTCTATATTTTCAGAAGAGATGGGGTTTCACCATTTTTGGCCAGGATGGTCTCCATCTCCTGACCTCATGATCCACCTGCCTCGGTCTCCTAAAGTGCTGGGATTACAGGCGTGAGCCACTGCGCCCGGCTGTGCTTTTAAGGTTCTATATTCCCATGGCAGTTACAGGCTGGCTGGCTATGTATTAAAATGATTAAAATTATTTCTTATAAAACTATTTTTTCTAAATAATAGACAATTGATAGCATGTGTTTTTACTAATGCCATTAATGATAATAAAACAAATAGTATCCAAATCTGCTTGTCTTGAGAATATGCACAAATATCAAATTAAAAACTGGATCTCTAGTGTAAAAACAAAATTTATACCTAATATATTCAAGGCAGATATGGCATGATTACTTTACTTTTTAATTCATCCATCTATTTTCTAGTTTCTTATAATAATATAATAGCTACTATTATAAGATTATTTTCTTCATGGAAACTAATTAAACTTTAGAAGTGGTTTCAATCATTTGGTAAAATACCATGCAACAACAATAACTACTTGTCACTAGAAGGTATAATGTAGGGCAAAATTGAAATTAAATTGTACACTACATGATGGAAATCAGCATAGGATAGGTTCAACATTTAAAATTTTTTTTGTTAATAAATTGCTTATATTTCTTACATACGTATATATAAGAAATACATATGAAGAAGGATAAATATGTAGATGGATATATGTATATATGTAGATGGATAAATATGTAAACATCTAAAAATATCTCATAGGTTCCAATAGAATAATATACTGAGGTTCCATAATATTTAAAAATAAAGATACAATTAATAATTGTTTAAAATAAATGTTATATGAGACCTTAAACGCCAAGTACAACTAAAAATATTGTATTATTTTGTCTCCTGACAATGCTAAATAAATTCAGAATGATCATGACACTTTTTTTTAATTAAGATAAAAAATTAAAAATCATGGACACTGAGTAATAGATCTGTTATCATTTATGAGTTTTAAAATTAATTTAAAAATCTATAAGAAAATAGGTTTGAAAACTTTACAAATTCTTAGAACACAATTGCAGGGTAACAGATTAGAAGATTTCAGGGACAGTACTATATTCTATCTGTTGTGAATTTAGAATAAACCGTATTAAAATATTATTTATAGATAAAATATAATGGCTTGTTTGAAAAAAGGAATTGTTTGCTTCTAAAGGTCTATGTTCCTTTGCGAGTTACTGGCTGGCCATCTGTAGATTAAAATGATCAAGTAGTCTACTGGGACAGGAGGAAGGCCTTGGGCAACCACTCACCTTACAATGTAAAACCTGTTCCTACAAAATTAAACACAGAATGAGTTGCATTTAACTCTGCTCACTTTTGCTTTGTTTCTTCTATCTTATCTAGTTGAAACTCAAGAAGCAATACTGTATTGAAGCATTAAGGTTGATTTCATTTGTGATTTGAAGAATATCCATATCACAGATTATTAAATTAATGGCAATCTAACCTTGAAAGCACCTCTATCCGCTGTAAGAGCAACACTTCATCACCTGTTTTGATTCATTAATGTATCATTTAACTTGGTAGGACACATGTTCAGCAGTTATAATTACATTATGGTCTTCCTATTACATCAGCTCTGCTCCAAGTTTCTGTCACCACTAGTCCAATTTTCAACATAGTGCAATCCACTGCACTCTTTCCTTATTAGTGTCATCTTTAATGTAGCAGAGAGGCTGAACCATTACTTGGCACTGAGAGTTTAACAGCAATTAACCCCTGCTCTATCCCCAGGGAGAAGTACATCAGCAACTTGCCAAAACACTGTAAACAAGCTGGTCAAGATCAATGTGTAACCACGCTGGCTGCAGAGCACCTATTGTATTAATTTAGGACTGATATATAGGGATAAAAGGAGGAAATGGTTTGCATGAAATTAACCGGAATCACTCCTCTACCCTAAATTGGAAATATTTCTTCCCAGAGGTAGATATAGGTTTTTTTTTAAAGTAAAAGAAAACCATGCTTATAGTTAGCAAATATGCTGAATATTTATTCAGCTTTATTGCCATAAGAAAATAATTATTGAATTGATTATTTCACCAGATGTTTTATAAAGATGGAAAATAAAATGCATAAACAATGTATTCATGGAATGAAAAGGTCAACTTCCGATAGCAAATAACAAAACAAACTCGATTTTGAGATATTTCTTAGTTGTTCTAATTTGCAATTGACTAGCAATGGAAGCCACACATGGTCACCTACAAATTTCGGAGTTAGAAAATTCTCAGCAAGATGAAGTCAGTAGTTCTGAGAGTTGATGCTGCAAAGTTTAAAAGCATGCAGAAACAGTACTGAGAGCAGAATGTGTGCTCTGATGCTTTCCAGACACATTCTGTCTTAATTTGTAACTGCAGAAAGCCTCAGTACAAGGCTGGATACTTTGATACAGCCCTCTATGCAAAGTGGAAGGAGCATAATGTAGAGAGGATGAGCAGCTGCTATAGATATAAGGAATATAAAACTATTTGGGGATCAAATCTGGACCTAGGCCAAAGATTTAGCTTGCTATCTCATTTGAAATGAGAAAGAGAGAGAGAGGAATGAAAGAAAGAGGAAGGAAGGAAGGAAGGAAGAAAGGAAGGAAGGAAAAAAGGAGGGAGGGAGGGAGGGAGGGAGGGAGGGAAGGAGGTGGGGAGGTGCAGAGGGAGGGGAGGGAGGGAGGGAAGGGAGGTTATACTTTAATATGCCCAATTATGTTCTTGAGTTGTTACCTGAGTCTCTTTAATTTGCTCAGACTATATATTTTAATGTTAGCATCCCAAGATTAACACCACACACCACCACTTGCAATATAATAACAACTGAGCTTCACGCTGAGTGATAGCATGAACTTTACTTTGGAGTAAAACAATACGCTCTTGTAGACATAAAATGTCCTTTGCATGCAAGTGCTTATTTATTAGTTTCTCTGCATTGCTTGCATTTCCATATTTCTTTAGTCTTTTGTGTAATTGCCTTACTGCTGTTCTTTTCTATTTGAATAGAATCATGCTTCTCTAGATCTTGATTCAGGAAACATCTGAGAAACAGGTAAAAGTATAGATCGTTTAAGTTTGGATTATGTTTTAGTATTAATTTTACAAGTTAAAATCCAAAATTCCTTCAGAACATGGACCTAACAGAGAAGATGACTGGTGGAAGTTAGTTCACAGTGTGTAAATCACTGGCTTTCTATTACCAATGTGTATATTTTTATTCTAAATTGGTGTACAATGATACAGAAAAAAATCAAAAGAAGGAAATCTGCTTTTTAAACTGCTTAAATAATTTCTTAGACGCATGCTAGTTTTTTAACATGTATTCAATTCTATCTCATCTCCTTCAATTTCTTAGTTGCTTTTGGTACAAATGAGGACACCTTCATTGAAATGTTTTACACTTGATCTCCTACATATCACACTTCTGGATTACCTTCTACGTTTTTGTCTTCTCCTCTAGCCTTGTTTGCTGGATTTTTCTCATTTTTCCTCCCCTCTGTATTTAAGTGTCCCCAAGGTTCAGTCCTGGAATGCTTTCTACTATCTCTGCCAGTGATTTTATCCAGTCATAGCCTCCTAAATATCACAAGCAAGACTGATAACTCATACACTTATTTATCTGGTTACCACTCCTCCCTTGAGATCCACATTTGCATATCCAACTTCCTCCTCTGCTTCTTCAGGGGATGGATGTATAATGTGCACCTCAAACTCAGCAAAGCCCAACCGGAACGTGTGTGTCCCCTAGAAATCAAAAACCTTAAACATCATTTTATTTTATTTTCTTATCCTTAGTTGTCACCAAAAATATATTAACAATTCCTATCAGTTATAGTCAAAACAAACCCTGACTCTTAACTCCTTCTCATTTTCTTTACTATGTCTCCCCTTTTTCAATCTCCATCTCCGTCATTTCTTTTCTGGAATATACAAATATTAACTGGTCTTCCTATTCCCATTCTCATCCTCTAAGCTGTTTTCACATAGCAATCAAGATAAATAAAATAATATCACCCTCTTGCGTAAAACTCTTCAATGGTTTCCTATTACCTCTAAAATTAAATCAAAATAAGTTATAGAATTATGAGGTCTTAAATAATGTATGTATGAATAGCTCTTAAACTTTGTTTGTTTTGCAAATTATATCTTTCTGAACAGAATCTATTTCAACTCCTAGTATGCTTTAGTCACAGTCATCTATGTGTTCTAAATATTTTCCTGGCTCAGAACTTTTGGGCTGCTATAAGAAAATATCATTGACTGGGTAGCTCAGGGAACTTACTTATCACAATTCTAGAAAGTGGGAAATCCAAGATCAAGGCGTTGGCAGATTCAGTGTCTGGTGAGGGTCATTTTGTAGTTCATACATGGGACCTTCTAGCTGTGTGGCCACTTGTTACAAGGGGCTAGGCAGCTCTCTGGAGCTGCTTTTATAAGGCTCTAATCCCATTCATAGAGGTGAATGGGCCAGATGTGGATCATGACATGGGCCACGGCCAGAGTCTCCATTATCTAATCACATCTCTAAGGCCCCACCTGCTAATATTATCACTTTTGAGATTAGATCTCAACATATGAATATCAAAGGAACCCAAGCATTCAGACTATAATAACTATACTATTTCTTTTCACTTAGGGGTTTCACATTTTCTTTTCCTCTGTTTCTTTTTTCTTTCTACTTGGAATACTCTTGTCCAAGTAAGATTTTTTCATGTCTCATTCTTTCTATGATTCATTCTTGTTTCTCAAATAGGCCTATAACAATGTCACATATACACAAAGCCTCTTGCTGACCATCCTTCTCTAATCTCTCTCTCTACATCTCAGAATATAGATATAGATATAGATACTCATATTTAGATAACAGATATTTACCCTCCTGTTTACTATGAAAATTCTAGGAACCAACACATTCTAGAAACTATAACACTGCATACTCCCTTTATCTATTTATATGTGTTATAAATTCACACAATATCTGAAATTAAATGAATTATTTGCTTGTTTGTCTATATATCCATTAGAGTTTTGTATTGCTCACCACTGGTGCCTAAGATATCACCCAGAAAATAAATAATATTCAATAAATATTTTAAATAGTTGATTAAATTAATTTTGAAAAAAAGTAAGGGAGATAATTCCTGCCTCAGAAATAGAGTTACGTTGTTTCTAACTTGGAGAGAACATAAATGACCTTGTAACTAAAATAGAAACAGAAATCTCCAAATAAGAAGAATGTTTTATCAAACTAGAATTATTATAATCTTTCTGTTTGAAAATGTGATTTGAAAGTTGTTGAACACTTTTGAATAAAAGAGCTATGTGATATAGAAGAGATATAGAAGAAATTAAATGAAAGAATCATATTTACAGAGATATGTAAACTTATAAATTTTAAAAGGTAAGTTTCTCTGATTGACTGTATCTTACTCCATAGCTTTTTCAACTATAATTTGTAAATACATCTAAGAATTCAAAAGTTAGTATATATTGTTAATGCCTATTTTTGAGATGATTATCAGTCGAGGAATGTTCTACTGCCCAGTTATATTATAAACACAAAACAATATCATTATCCCCATATCTCAAAATGTAACATAATGAGTTTATAATAGAACAATAGCCTAGAAGCAAACTTGATATTCTCAGTTGACCTTAACTTATCAGCTGAAGATATTGTAGCACTAAACCATACCTTCCTTATATAACCACTTTTAACTGGTACAGACGCTCTGAGACTGTCTTACACTTTATGTCAAATCAGATTCTCTTGCCTCCTCCAACCCCCACGCAGGCCCCTCCCACCCTCACTTAGTCCCCTTCCTTTCTGTCAGTAGATAAAATACCTAATGAATCATTTACTTTATATTCTAAGTATGGTTTGGAACCCCTAAGAGGCCTTAGGATGGCAAAAAGGGTAACCAAGGTTAGGTTTTGCAACCACTGGTAGGCTGAGAATGATGCAAAGTTGTAACTCTGCAAACTGCTTTTCACTCCTGCCCCTTTCAAACAAAATTCAACAAAAGTTTATTGAGCAATTACTATACACCAGGTACTGTTCTAAAATTTAGGGATAAGAGAGTGCCAAAACCAAAACTCCTAGCCTCTTAAAATCTCATACTTAAGTGGGAGGAAATTGGCAATTATAAAATAAGTACATAAAAATATATAGTGCCTCTTATAGGGACAAATGCTATGGAGAAAAATAAAACAGGGTAGAAATATAGGGAATTTGGGGTGGAACTAATAATTTTAAATGTTTTGTTCAGTGAAAACTATATTAGGAAGGGACATTTGAATAAAGACTTGAACCATTCAAATGATAAGTTTCAGAAGCTCAACGGAACTTGATAGATCTGAACTACCAGTTGTTGGAGTAGCTGATGAAAAGAAAAAGCAAAAAACAAAACAACGGCAAAAATAATCAAGACTTTAATCATTCCTTGCAGAAGTATGAGCCAGAGGCTAAAACTGGAGAAGGCTCTAATTTCCCCCATTCCATTTCTCTCCATGGAATGGCACACAGGTACAGACTAGAGTTGATCAGCACACATGTGGGAATCCTCTCACTGTTGAAGGAGTGCACCAGGCCTCCCAAAAGCTCCTGCAGTTTTATGGATTAGGGAGCTAGGTTGAATGGGTGAGGCCTGGAGTGAAAAAGTACAGAGTACAGAATTGGAGTTGGAAAAAAATGTCTTTAAAGTTTATCCACTAGAGCCAATGAGGAGTTCTCAGCAGAGGCACTTAAAGAAGACCTTAGCCGATGGCCCAAGGGGAAAAAAAAAAAAAAAAGGAAGTGCCTGGGCTAGGAGGAAAGTAAGGAGTATGGTGGTCAGAGGAGCCTGAGTCCTTGAATGCTGCTCCTCGCAGAGGCCGCATTGCACTGGCTGTACACCTTGACTGATGATGGATGGGCAGATTTCCCCCGTGAGATAAACCAGGTAGAGTCTTGAACCTGCTTCTAATGAAACTGACAAACCACATATAGGTGTTTGGGCCACCATCTGGACACTTCGATAGGAGAGAGAGGTATTAAAGACTGAGGAAACAGCAGATGAGAACTCCCAGAGGTGGAAGCATGGATGGGCAATTAGAAAACCAGCAAGGAGGCAAGAAAAAATGGTTTAAAGGATGTTAGCCAAAAAAATCAGAAAAGTACCAACTTGGTTAGTCTCGGAAACTACTGTGAGGACTCCAGTTTTTACTGTGAAGAAGGACAATAATTATCTATCTATCCATCCATCTATCTATCTCTCATCTTTCTATCTATATGTAAGAGAAATGGCATAATTTCACTCATGTTTTTTGAAAATTATTCTAAGTTGATGATCAAGTGTAGAAGAAAGGCAGAAGTAGTGATGCTAGTTCAAAGGCTAATGAAATAACCCAGGAAAATAACCAATGGTGGTTTGGACTAAGGTGATGTAGCAGAGATGATTAAAAAAAAATAGGATTCTTAATGTATTTTGAAGGTAAAAATGGAAAATTTCTTATGGATTAGACATGGGCATGAGAAGCAGAAGGGAATCAAGACTCGTGCCAAGAGTTTTTAGTTTAACCACCTAGAAGAATGGAGTCCTTGTGACTTAAATACATGTGTGTGCGTGTGTCTGTGTGTGTAGAAATAGGGGTAGGGATCTGTAATTGAATTTCTCCTATCTACTAGACATTGCTGTAGGATTGTTTGGTAGGTTAATGGCTATAAGAGATCAAATGCAGGGAAATTATCCAGGCTGAAAGATATAAATTTAGTTTTCAGCATACAGTTGGAATTTAAGGCAACAGGATGTATATGACCATGCAACCTGTGGGTGAAGAGAGAGAACAGGTTCCAAGATTGACCCCTGGGGCACATGGATGTGAAGAGCTCTCAGAGATAAGGGTGATAAGGGGAAGAATGATACCTGAGGCAAGAAGAAACCCAGAAGGGTGGAGTGATATCTTACAGCATTTCAAAGAAATAGAGATTAGCTATACCACATGCTGATGAAGGAGATGGAGACAGAGACCAGTATTAATTGCCTCTGCATTCATTAGTGTATTGGAAGGGAGGAATTAGAGTTTAGACTTCTTTTCAAGAATCTTTGCTATTAAGACAGAAATGAAAATGTGGTAGTATAGCAAGAAGTGGATCTTTTCCCCTTTTTAATTTCACGTGATGGGAGCAATTATGGCCCATTTGTTTTCCAATGGGGATGATCAAATAGACAATAAAAAAGTTGCTAGTTTAAGAAAATGTAGATAGCATTCCTGGAGTACTATCCTTGAATAGGTGAAAAAGATGATCTAGAACACAGGTGGACAGGTTGTCATTTCAAGCATGAGTAATTCCTCTCTACTGACAGAAGTCAAACAGGAGGGCAGAGATGGAAGGGTATGGGCCTATGCAATGATGGGAGCTTGTGGAAAACATCTTGTGATTGGTGATTGCTTCCGTTTCCTCAGAAGCATAGAGAAAGTGAGTCTACCAGCACAAGTGAATAAGGGAGAGAAGGTGTTGAAGGTTTGAGAAGAAAAGAGAATATGCAAGTGTCATTTCTGACTATGCATTGGACAAATACAATGTAATAGAAATGGCAGTTAACATTAAACATCAGCCAAAATTTAACAGTAATGAGTGTTAAATGGAATAAACCAAAATAGTTATGTTTTCTTCTCTAGCTGTGATCAGTCAAATGGCTGCAAACAAGGAAAAAAACAAGAGGAGTTGCACTTAAACAAGGTTCAAATTTTGCTGCATCGTAGGAGAAATACCTAATGTAGATGATGGGGGGATGGATGCAGCAAACCCCCATGGCATGTGTATACCTATGTAATAATATTGCATGATCTGCACATGTACCCCAGAACTTAAACTATAATAATAATAATAATAATAATAATAATGTTCCAAGCAAAAAAAAAAAAAAACAAATTGCTACATCAATGTGACAAAACAAGACTTAAATTTTGGAGAATCTGCTCCCTCTGATCAACTTTCTTCTTTCCTCTACCTCACTTTTTTTTTTTAAATTTGAGATGGAGTTTCACTCTTGTTGCCTAGGCTGGAGTGCAATGGCGAGATCTCGGCTCACCGCAACCTCTGCCTCTCGAGTTCAAGCAAACCTCTTGCTTCAGCCTCCTGAGTAGCTGGGATTACAGGCATGCTCCACATGGCTAATCTTGTATTTTTTTTTTTTTTTTTTTTTTTTTTTTAGTAGAGACAGCGTTTCTCCACGTAGGTCAGGCTGGTCTAGAACTCCTGACCTCAGGTGATACGCCCTCCTCGGCCTCCCAAAGTGCTGGGATTATAGGTGTGAGCCACTGTGCCCAGCCACCTCACTTCTAATATTCTGTAGAGAATTCCAAGTTTAACGTCTTTCAAATAATTTGGGTTGGAAAATGTAGATTAATTTCCTAGTGTATGAATCTATTTAAAGCAACACCAGAAAAGAAAACCTCTTTTCTTTGAAGATATCTTTTAATATCTAGCTTGAAATATTGTGACAAGAAATGTCAAATAGGCTTCCCTTAAGACTCATGCTCAGATACTAACCTCCCGCTTAACTCTCCAATTGGACATGGGCAATTCAAATTTCCATGATTGTAATTATCACTACCCAAATAAACTAATCTGAGCAGGGGAAAAGCATATTGATAAATTTTGGTTACACAAGCATTTGCGCTCACACACACATAATTAAGTTGGCAATGAATTATATCCCTACCCAGGCCTTTTGACTGACTCCAAGTCAAAAGCCACACCTTCAAGAAATGTACAATTTTCTTTAGAGAAGTTTCAGAACCAAAAGACTAATTTACATGAAAAACTGTAGAGAAAGTCGTTTTAAAGTCCATTCATAAAACTTTTATTCCACTTACATGAATTTAATACACATGTTCTTAACAATTATGCTTGGATTCTTCATGAAAAATTCATAAGACATTAAACAAAGCTAGTCATCATCTCAAGATATTTCCCTGTTAACTATTTTTACAGCACATGCGTGTTAGGCAAGTATCAAAATAAAAACCACAAAAAGCAAAAAATCTAAAAAGCGAAAGTTAATTCCTTATTCCCTCTTGGCAACTAATGGGTTATCACCGTGTTTAAACACAAAGTTTATCATAACAACAAAAATACTACTAATATAACTACTGTTTCCAGCGCGTCCCATAATCTCCTTTCCTCTACCCCACTCCGAAAAAAATGAGTTCCTATTTTTTTTTTCTGGGAGGGGGAGATTGAAAAAAAAGTAACATGTTCAATTAAAAGTTTTGGTCTATGGCATTTTCTAACTTAGGAAGCCACAAAGTTCTTGGCCCATCATGACACTGAGCAGCATTAAGTATAAGTTTTGTGCTTCCAAATCACTTTTTGGTTTTTAGGAATTTCTCGATACTCTTATAACTTGCCTTTGATTTTGATCCTTTATTCTTTCTATTTGTCTGGTGCACAAGTTTACCTTCCTTTTTTAGCTTTCTCTGCCTTGCCCTCTACTATTCCTACTTGGTAGCCATGTAGTTGGAAAAAGGCTGCATAATCTTTCTGGTGCCAATCAATGTCTAAGAGACCCTGTTTCCTTTTCTTGCGTCCCATAAACTACTTCCCTCATTCTATTTACTGCAGCAAATCTCTGCTTAGTTGATGAGATTGTGTTTATCTCCCTTTAATCTCACCTGAATGGTCTGTCATTGTCTGCCTTTAAAATCTTCCTCTTCTCTTCTTCTATTCTCTAAACAATGATGAGGCTCACTCTACAAAATATTTCCTAAGTACTTTGCAGAAAACACTAAACAAAATTATGTCATTTTAACGGAAGTTTTTTTTTTTTTTAATTTTAAGATGTCAGCTTCTTTTCAAGAGCAGGGACAATGGTTTCTGTATGTTCTATTTTGCCTAGTAAACTCTAAATGCTCACTAAATATTGATAATGGGAGGCAGTGAGTCTTGATGTTAAGGGTGAGAAACTGAAAACCAAAAAAAAAAAAAAAAAGAAGAAGAAGAAAAAGAAAAAAGTACAACAGCTACCAAGGGCTACCAAGGGCTGCCAAGGGCAACCTGAGGCTGGCCCAAGTAGAGTATCATTATCAGTGAGCACAACTGACCCAGAAGGAAGTCAAATTAGGCGCAGATCAATGACAGAAGGAAAGAAATAAATAAAGGACATTTTCTTTTCTTTTTTCATAAAGGACAATCATGTAAACTTGAATTCTTCAGAGTTTGGCCTATCACTCTGAAAAACAACAATGTTTTTACACAAGGAAAGAGAGGCATCCTTTGTATCCCATCCTTCCTTGGGCATGGCATTCAGATACTGGCACATCTTTCTTGGTTTTTTGCTTTATTACGAGCCAGTGTCAAGGCCAAATTCACACTAGAATAATAAGTTACACCTGAGCTCCCTCCAAAGCTATTCTTCTGATAACTATGTAAAATGGCTTATCTGTTCAGGTTAGGTAAACACATCTCTGTAATTATAAGAAAAGATAAAAACAAGAATTAGATTCAATTACTACCAAGTTGATTTGAATTAACACTAGTACATATCCCCTTCAGTTTCAATTTTAAAATTTAAGCACAGTGAATATATGCATATATGTGTTTGCATACTTAGACAAAATTTTTCAGAGATAAAACAAAAATAACAAAAAAAACTGCCTTAGCTAAAATTCTTTCTAAGCATTTTTTATTAAATGGGAGAAAGGATTTCATTTCAGCTTACAAATGATGAACAAACAAAAGCTGAATAAACACAGAATGTCATGCCATTGTCAAAGGACTCGGCCTTTAATAATTGATAGTTTGGACCCCTGTTACTAGCATAGTACTTTTTTTTTTTAAATGCATGAAAAATGAATTATTGACATAATATAACACATTATACTTTTTAAACAAAAATCTTATTTTTAATTGAATATTGGCACCTTGCCACTAACTAAACTTGACTTCAAACGCAACAGCTGTGAAAGCATCTTTTTAGTTCTTAATTACTGTAGTACGTAAACCAACTTTTTTTTTTCTCTTCATAAGGCACTTGCCTAGCTGAGGATGAGATCAAAGTACAAGATGTGGGAAAAGAAATCATAGCTAGACCATAAATATGAAATCGAATAAAGTGCCACAAGGAGCCTCAAAGAATAAACTTATACCAGACTATTTTTTAATTATATAAAGTCAGATTGTGAAGAATCATGCTGAGCAATTATAATAAAGTTGAAGACACCCTTTGCTCCTACATATCTTTTCTTTTAAAAGACTGTTACAAAATTGGAAAGGAAAATGATGTAATATGGGCTTAATTCTTCTCTGACTGCTAGGGTAGATAGGGCATGGGGGAAAAGTAAGTAAAAGAGAAAAGACTTTTTTTCAGTTTTCTTGTGCTTGATTTTGGAATTACCTTACACTTCTTAACCTGTTTTATTTAAACTATGATGCCCAGCTCCAAAATTGTTCTCTAAAGTCTTCAGGGACCTCATAAGAAATGACACAGGGACAAATCAGGAATTTGTTATTATGTTCTGTGTAAGATAAAGTTGCTTTTGAGAATCACTTATTTTCCAATAATGGGAGTGGGGCTCCTGACCAAGAAAGAAAATAAGAAATATTGTTTATTCTATACAAAGTTCAAGAAGACTATCCTTTGAAGCTTTACATACTTTAAATAGCTTAATGTTCACAAAGAAACTGAAAAATCAGATATCTATCTATCTATCTATACACATATATATATTTTTTCTATTCTACCTAATCTAACCTTAGGCACTTTTCCAAATGACTGCATTTTTTATTAATTAAGCCTTAGGCACTTTTCCAAAGGACTGAATTTCTTCCTAATTAGTGAATAAAAGTAATAATAATTAATTATCTTACTTCAAGTTAAATAAAACACTATAATTTTAAACACTGCATTTTTAAATCAATGGAATAATTTTTTAGACGAGAATAGTTTTTCCTCCTTTATGAATAACCTTGACAGGGAAAGTAACACCAAAAGAGGAAAAACACCATGCAAATTCCTTGCATGCTGATAGGGTTTCAGGAAGTGTCCCAGTGAAATGCTTCTGTAGTGTAAGGTCTTTTAGGCTGACTGATGGTGCCATGGATACCACGTTAACCTCTGTGACCTGCATGGATACTCCAGATGAGTTCCTGGAAAATCTAAAGTAACTGGAAGACTGAAGAAATGATCAACCCCTGTGACACCTACTTAACTTTGAGACATTCTCCATTGTTCCTTATTCCCGCCCTAATTAATAAGGTCATTGGTCTTTGTAATCGACCTTGGTCAACCTCATGATTCCACACCTTACGACCCCGTCCCAGCTTGCAAACCTATGACCCCCTCCCAGCTTGCAAAAAACCATCCCAAAGTAACATCTGTAACTTTCCATTGCCCACCCCAAAGCTATAAAACCAACTCCTATACCACCACCCTTCACTGATGCCCTTTTTGGCCTCAGCCAACCTGTACCCAGGTGAATAAACAGCCATGTTGCTCACACAAAACCTGCTTGGGGGGCCTCTTCATTTAGAGCACACATTTTCACATGTAGGAGGCTGGAAGTGACATTGTGTAATGGGTAAAAAATGGAACATTATATTGTGTAATAGAGGGAAAAGCCTCCATTTTCCCTGTAAAATAAAGTATCAAAGCAAACCAAAACAATCACACTAGCATCCAATGACTTCTGATGCTCCTTCAGGTCCTAGCATTGTGAGAAGTAATTACCAGTGAGGAATTCTATAGGAATTGATTCAGCTATCTTACCTTTAGTCAGAAACAAAAATATTACGAATTCAGAAATTTGGGAAAAGGGTGGTATAATGAAGCTGCTGTAATTATCTGTCTTATTATAATACCATTATGACTTTTTAAAGATATTTACAGAAAGCCTGGAGAAAGGAAGCATACCAGCTAGTTTTTATATAAATACACTGGCAAGCATTTTATGAGAAAGAAATAATTCAAGCTAACATATCTATTCATATTTAAAAGATCAAGGTATGCACTATTATACTTTATTTGTCATAAACGCTGTGTAATTTTGGGCAAGTTGCACTCTGTCTCAGTAACATCATCATTAGAATTGGAAATCTTAATATATAGCTACAGACACGTACAGTTCATTTCTTACATACTTTTCTTTACCTAGATAATATATCTTTTTTCAATCCAATGTAAAATTGGGTAAAACAAGAAGCAAACATTTTTCAGATGATATTAATAAAATGTGAAAAGACATATTTTTACAAATTAACTTTGTATAAACTCCATTATTCCTTTAAATTTTCTAGTTAGAATTTATATAACCTAATTGGCCCTATTCACTTTATATTTGTTACCTATTGATCTGGTAAATAATTTATTTATATATAGTATGGGATAATATGAAGGAAAAAACAAAACACTGACTCTGGACCCATAGAAAATTTTATTTGAATTTGAAAATTCTTTGAATTTTAGTATTTCTGCTGCCTCTTATGAGCTATATGGCATTCAGAAAATAACTTCATCCGTATTTATCTTAGTTTCCTCATCTAAAAGCTAAGATTAACAATGACATAATAGATTTGTTGAGATATTAAATTAGATATGTGAAAAAAAATTTGAACTGTTAAAGTATGCCCTGGTGAGCAGACAAAATAGATTTTTCATGGCTAAGACACCCAAAGTTAAAAGCAGAACCAGGCAGCCAGTACAGGAAAGCAGTCACCCACCCTGTCTGCTCAGAAAAGGACTTTGTGTTTTTGGAAAGTTGTCTTATAAGAATGTCACAAGACTGCCCTTTCTTCATTCAAACCTAACCTGTTCCTTTTGTTGGTGTCAAAATCGGCTACAGCAGGAAATTCCTTGACTGCCCTGTATTAGTCCATTCTTGTACTGCTATAAAGAAATACCTATGAGTAGTAATGAGGGACAGTGTTAAAGAAACTTCTTTTCCCAGGTCCGCTGGGGGAGGGGTTTCAACTGCAGGAATTTCCTGGCTCCAGGCCTCCATCCAGAGACCAGAGGGGTTACAAATGTAAAATTCTTTGTCTGGTTTTCCAGAGTGCAGGCCAGTTAGGGAAAGCCAGGTGGGGCTTTTTTGTCCCAAATTCCCTCCAAAAGCTCCGGGAGGAGGGGGCTCTGTAACTCAAGGTGTAGACCAAGTAGCCAATCCAGTATCAGAGTCAAAGATCAATCACTCCAGAGGAGGTTTGAAAGAACTCCTCTCATTGGATGAAAACATGAATGGGGAGGGAGTAACTCAAGGGTTAAAACTTCAGCTGCTCCTACCTAAATGGATTTCCCTCTCTGGGGTCTCATCCCACAACAGTGTGGGAGCTGTCTTCTTTCTTTCTCTCTCTCTGTCTAATAAATTGCTCTTCCACAAAACTCTTCAGGTCCACAATATTTATTTGAAAGGCAAACTCACTGTGCCTCCGAGGCCCCTTTCCCCATTCTTTGAGGTTAGAGAGGCCAAGAACCTACAAGCTCTGGGAGCTGGGTACACTCACTGGGTTACAGTAATGTACAAAGTAAAGAGCTTTAACTGGCTCATAGTTCCACAGGCTTTATGGAAGCATGAGGACTTCTGGGGAAGCCTCAGGAAACTTACAATCATGGTGGAAGGCAAAGGCAGAAGGAGGCAATTCACATGGTCAGAGTAGGAGGAAGAAAGAGAGGGAGGAGCTGGCACACACTTTAAAACAACCAGTTCGGCCGAGCATGGTGGATCACACCTGTAATCCAAGCACTTTGGGAGGCTGAGGTAGGTGGATTACCTGAGGTCAGAAGTTCAAAACCAGTCTGACCAACATGGTAAAATCCTGTCTTTTTTTATATTTAAAAAAAAAATTAAAACTTTCTTTTTTTTAAAGAAAAACACAAACAAACAACCAGCTCGCAGAACTCACTATGGCTGTGACAGCACCAAGGGGGAAATCTGCTCCTATAATCAAATCACCTCCCAGTAGACCCCCTCTAACACTGGGGATTACAATTTGACATGAGATTTGGCTAGGGACACAGATCCAAACCATATCATGCCCTCCAACAGACCGCCTGGAACCAGCCAGTTAAGTGAGGCTAGTGATTTGGCGCTTAAATGTCCTCCAGTCAAGACTCAATTCCTCACTCCCTTGACTCCCTTCCTTTCAATTTTTGCATGTATAATCTCCTACTCCCTGACCCCTCCTTGAAGCATACTTTCATTTTGCACCTAAACACTATGTCTCACCAATCTGCAGATTGCTTTAAAAAAATAAAGTTCTCCTTTTGCCTCCACAAAGCTCATTGGTCTTTTGTGAACAGAACACAGTCATTAAGGCTCACTGTATGCTTTTCCTTTTCTATGCCTCAACCTTTATAAATATACAGAAGGTTATATATGTAGTCAGAAGACCTTAGCAACAATACAAGATATTTACGAAAAGTAAGAGTACCTGAGGATCAAATATGCTGCGTTTTTTAAATTATCTCATCTCATTTTTCTTCACTCTGCTACTGAAAGCATGTTAACAAATTATTCAGTAATAGGTACTAAGAGTTCATGGTCTACAATGTTCTTTCATGAAAATGATTTACTATAAAAGCAGAAAATCAGAAGCACAAACTGGAAAAAAAAATCTTGATTAGATATTCAAATATCAGATAATTTAAATAGAAGAGTTTTTTTTCTTATCTGAGTGCCAGAACTACTCAATTCCAGAGAATTCTGCTTAATAATCATTCAAATGATTGTTAATCCAAATAGGGATGATCCAGGGGCTTATATTTTAAGTCGGCATTATAAAACAAGAAGATATTCTGGATAAGACTCTCCTAAAGGAATTGCATTATTCTACCTACAGGTAGCTGTTAAGTGTTTCTGCAAAGCAGCGCTTGGAAATGAACACATTGGTGGGGAGGCATTTCTCAGATTCTGGCGTTTGTTGTTTGTTTTTCAAATTGTTTACATGTCAAAAAACTGGATTGAGATGCTTTCCAACTGTTGTGCAAATATATAACCTAAACCAGTCCATCTCTACTCCCAAGTATATCATATGAGTAAGTAAATATGCAAGGTGTGATGATGAGAGTTTGTAACCCTAACACATTCTTTCCCAGGTTAACTTGCTAGGTTAATTCATTCCTAGGTACTCATTCTTAAACTTCCTTTAATTGGCAATTGAGAGGTATTTCAGCAGACAGGCATGCTGCAGATACCCTAAAGACAACAAAAGGGGAAAAGTTAACAAGGGGTTCTAAGGCACTGTGACAAGGGTGACAAGCTTTGTTAAGCATGAATAAAGGGGATGAGCATTGCAGGAGGTATTATGGATAGGCAGCCTTTTAAAAAAGGTCAGCAGCTTCCTTTTATAATTGCTTTCATTCATTTCAATACAGTTTGCTAGAACACTGCAAGGCCAGAAGCTGTCTAAAGACTCACTTGTAACCTCTCTTTTTGTTACCAGTTCCTCTTTCATTCTAAATAACTTTTCCTTCAGCATGCCTAAGAAATTCACACGTAAGGAAATCATATTTTTAAAACGTGGGTTAAAATTCTCATGTACATCTTTAGTAAATTTTGTTTGATGCATATGAGAAAAACAGATGACTTTGGCCCACAGTGAAAATTCACTTTTATGTTTAAATTTGTTAGTAAGCATCTAAAACACTGGTATGGCAACACAAATATCTTGATTTTGGGGACATAAAAGTGACACAATATGAGAGAATAAGATTTCAAAAACACAGTTACCTGGTGCTTTTTCTTTTCAGATTCTCCTTGATTTTTCTGATTTTTTTTTCTAAAACAACTAAATGCAAACCTGATCAACCTAAGTTAACCTCAGATTGAGTTAGTAAGAACAATTTCTAATACATAGTTTTAAAACTTTCAAATACACTTGCAAAATGTTTCTTTAAAATAAGTGTGTTTAGTTTCACCATCCCAAATTTGGGTTCAGTGGTTTTAAGATGGGGCTCAGGAATACATATCCCATCCCCTAGAGGATTTTGATGCAAAAGTTTCCTAGAAAATTAGAGAAACAGTGTATAAAACCTCAAGAGGAAGAAAACAGGATAAAAAAAGAATAAATTTGAAGGGAATAATAGAGTTTATTCCTCTTTTATACATTTCTAAGCTTAATGATATTTAGGAATAAATATTCTTTAATTTTATTTTGATAAATTTTATTGATATCATTATAGTACAACTTGGATAATCCTATTTGTTCTGGGTATGCCTACTGTGGCAACTAAGACACTGTCGTGGGTACTTTTCTGCAGGAAAAAGTAATGCATATTCTTCCCTTTTTCACCTACAGATAACAGCCAAGATTTGGTCATGTGACCTAATCTGAAAAGTTAAATCCTATTCTAGTGGCAGAGGGACACTTGGAGGTCAGGTTTCAAGCAGCAGCCGAGTTGGCGTGCAAACCGTCTGATTCCTGATGTATGCCCTTCGTACGGCTCCTGCTATTTATGCTCCAGAACTCTTTTGGCGTCTGCCAATTTTCCAAACTTGGTTTGTCAGTTTTCTACTGATTTTCTGAGTCCAGATTTGCTTGCAATGATTACCTCATTGTATAAAAGTACTCAGTGTTTCCCGCCCCCATGGCTCTGTTGCTTTCAACCAAGAGTCCTGAATAAAACAGTTTCATTACTTTTTTTAATTGACAAAGGTATGCCTGGAAATGACACAGATTTGTGTATAATTCAGGGGTTATTTGTGATCACATCATCAATGATTCACTATGAAAAAACAAAGAGTGAAACTCAATATTATGTAAGAAATTTGAAAGAAGCACTCAGGAACATATGAAAATTATTTCCGTATGAATTTCAGAACACAGCTATATCAGGGAAACACTCCCACAGACTTTGACTCACTTGGGTTTCTGGTTTATCACATTTTTCAAAAGTGGTTGAAAATTGAGCAAAGCGAGAACGCATAAATTATCTGGAACTCAGTTGTGCAGATATGTTACTGAACAATACTTGAGAATGACTTGCTAACAACAAATTTTATCTGAAGAAAGCTCTCTCAGGTATGCAAAAAAATGAGAAACGTAAAAGCGTTTCTCAAATGAAGAAACTAATAGACATGTCCATGTGCGTATGAGTATTTTTCAGAAATCTGTCTGTCATGTATTAAGAATTTTAGAAAGATAAACTAAAATTGAAATACACAAATGAGAAACTTGAAGACCATTGCAAGTCTAGCCAGCTCTAGCAAATGTGCTTCCATTTACTCGTCACCTATATAAAGGTGGTACCATGCAATTAGAATTGGTGGGTTAGCTAGTTAAAATAGCTAGCTCAATGTTGTTTACTTATCATGATTTAATAAGAGATCCCACCCTATAATATTCACTCAGTTATGGTTAATCTCACGTCATGGGAAACTTTTACTATTATATCATGCCATGATGGTAAATGGACAAAGAGTGTCACTTATGTCAGCTATTTTATAATGGTGAATATTGGATAAATGCTAAAAATCATGGTTAAATGGAGTTCTATCATGATGAGGACATTTCAAAATATTTTATTCCAGTAACCATTTAATGAATAAATTAATTATGCAGTAAAATGGCAACTACCATTTTTTAGTTTCTACAGGTATCATATTCTGCAGTAATTGCTTTGCATACTTTATAACAGCCTCATAAACACTTGATGAGCTATGTATTATTCTCATGTTGTAAAACAAGAAGCTGGGTCTCAGAAAATTTAAGTAACTAGGCCAAGATTGCACAGTTCATAAGTCTTCAGATCAGGATTTGAAACTAGGTAAGTCCAATCCCAAATCTGATATTCTGTAAATTCATTCAGTCTAGCTATTTTACCATCTATTCTTTGTTTGAACAATCCACAAATCATACATTCTATCTGCAGAAAACTGATAAAAAGTCCTTCCTTGGCAGAGAGCAGTGGCTCAGGCCTGTAATGCCAGCACTTTTGGAGGCCAAGGTGAATGGATCAAGAGTTTAGGAATTTAAGACCAGCCTGGCCAAGATAGTGAAACCCTGTCTCTACTAAAAAATACAAAAAATTAGCTGGGTGTGGTGGCACGTGCTTGTAATCTTGGCTACTCAGGAGGCTGAGGCCGAGAATTGTTTGAACCCAAGAGGCAGAGGTTGGAGTGAGCTGAGATCACACCCCCGCACTCCAGCACTCCAGCCTGGGCAACAGAGCATGACTCTGTCTCAAAAAAAAGAAAAGAAAAGAAGAAGTTCTTCCTTATATTAAGTTAAATCGTGTCTATCTTAAAATGTTTTAAAATGTTACATATGAAGGTTGGCGATACCATTTATATTAAGTCCAATTCACTACACATGGAAGGCTTCCTAATATTTGAATATAGCTATAATGTCTAAGCTAAATCGTTTTCAAGGTAAACATTTAGAATTACTCTATATGACAGGACATACTCTATCAAAAAATCCTGGAACCTTTTCATGAAAAAGCTCTAGTTTTCCTTTTACCATTTAAATTTTCTTGACTGAAAATAAATAGGACTTTTCAGATTCAGTCTAATCAGTGCCCTATAGTTCATAGCCTTATAGTTGGTGCTATGTTTGCACAACTCAGCACCATTTCAAGTCTAACAAAAAGTAGCTATTCATGGCCAGTGCCATGGACTCTTTATGTCCTCCTCTTTCTCCTTAGTCAATCATATGCCTCTCTACTTGTAACAAAAATCAAAATGAAGAACAAAATACAAACAGTAACATAACCTGTGTAATGGAAGAGGAAAGCACCAGAAAATTCAAAAAAGTTTTAGGAGAAAAAAGTAATAGTTACTAAATTTATTTAATTGCTAATTTCATTACAGATTTTACAGGATCCCACATGCAAATCACTGCAGTTAGTCAACAGTTCCAATTATTCATTGTAGTCACATTATTGCAAATAAACTGATATACACTATTATTAGTATCCCCTGCCCCTAATAATAATTAAAATAATTTTTACCTCAAACTCTTAGGACCAATGCCATTAAAAGTGAAAAGATCATACCTATGAAATATTGCTGGTTCTCATGAAGCAAAATAATGCACAGAAACGTAAAATACCAGGTTTCTGATTGTTTCCCAATCGTAATTATTTAATAATGATGAAGCCATTACACCCATCATCCTATAGACTGTAGTTCTTCCTAAGATAAAATTTCTAAAGAAAATATGATTTATATATTCAAGTTCACATGCTGATGAGACTCATTTTATTATTCTAATGGTTACTATTTTTTTTTTCCTTAAAATCAGGGCACAGGAATAAAACATTATATTCTGGGATGTTGTATTCAGGGTTATCTCAGAAATAAGCTGTGAAGTAGGCAAGATGTCTTTGGGTGTTCATTCTCTACTTCAAAAGTAATATTTCCCCACTTCTGTCAAGCTTCCATAAGGTTTTTTCTCTCCTTATTATTGAAACATACTCTGAAGAGTAGAACTAAAATTATTCAAGAGTTTGGTAGCAATTGGATAATAACTTTTCTTCACCATTATTAACATTCTATGAATCATTAAAATTTGAAATTGAAAGATTAAAATTTTTATCTGGATCACAGCAAGCAACAACCAAGTGAGTTGGGAGACCTACCTGAGAGTAAATGAAACTTCTACAGAACATTTAAAATGATAGCATGAGACCAGATGCAGTGGTTCACACCTATAATCTCAACACTTTAGGAGGTGGAAGCAGGCAGATTGCTTGAGCCCAAGAGTTCAAGATCCATCTGGGCAACGTGGCAAAACCTGTCTCTACAAAATGTATAAAAAATAGCCAGTCATGGTGGCACATGCCTGTAGTCCCAGCTCATTGGGAGGCTGAGGAAGGAGGATCACTGGAGCCTGGGACGTTAAGGCTGCAGCGTGAGCCATGATTATGCCACTGCACTCCAGCCTGGGTGACAGAGCAAGATCCTGCCCAAAAAATTAAGTGAAAGAAGAAAGTGATAAATTGTCCTAATTTTCACACCATTATTTAAATTTTGTAGGATAGGTTTATTCAAATAAACTATAACAATAAAATATAACTGATTAGCAGTCTAACCCAATGTTCCAGTAGGCCTTTCCAACTGTCCATTACCCAGTCTCTCTCTAAATCAAGAGGTTACTTATGACCTTTCCCACTGATGTCTTTCTATTCATGATAAACAGACCAGCCTGGGCTATGTGGTGAAACCCCTTCTTTACTGAAAATACAGAAAAATTAGCTGAGCATGGTGGTGTGCACCTGTAGTCCCAGGTACTAGGGAGACTGAGATGGGAGGGTCACGTGAGCCTGAGAAGTGGAGGCTGCAGTGAGCCATTGTTGTGTGACTGTACTCCAGCCTATGTGACAGGAGTGAGACCCTGTCTCAAGTAAAAAAAAAAGAATTCATTTTATAGATATGTGAGTAAATGAGCCAAAAGAGAGAGCATGGCAAAAAACAAAAATAACAAAAATAACTGAAAGAGTACTCTCCATGTGCATGTGTTTCCTTCATACCATAATTTTTTTAGAAAGAAAATGTCTAGCAACCTATTTTAATTATTTCAATAGTAGTAATTCATTATTTTATACTGTCAACATACTTCTAAATTCAGTGTTTTGCTAAAATCAACTTCTCTGCTGACTCTATTTCTTTAAAATGCTACTTTAAGTTACTTTTTGTTCATTCTAAATTTGAATATGTGTAAAAAATAGATTACTTATGGCACTCACCCATTTAGATGTCAAAAGAAGTTCTGTATGTCCACTAAATTAAAACATCCTAATCATTGGCTGTCAATCCTTGGAGGACTTGGCACTGCCTCATATTTCTGTTTATGACAGCTCACAGAGGGCATGCTGTGAACTGTTTTTTTTCTGCTTAGAATCCAATTAGGAATGACAAATGCAGGAGTTTTAATACCCCAAATACAAATGTGTGATATTAAGCATATATCTAGAGGTGAGGTCACTAACTTATTTTCCAATGTTCAACATTCTATAACAGGAAAGTTCTGGTTTGCTTTGGCATTGTTAAGACTTTAGATCTGAAAGTCAAAATATTGCTTTGCAAAGTAAAAATGGGCCTTCAAAAGTGAGTTTGCCTGAAGATGGCAAGAGTATGATTGGCTTCTATGAAAGAAAAATGCTTAAAAAATAAATAAATGTTATTTGAGAATATTTAAGAAAAAGAGTAAATATCTAGTGGCCCATGAAGGTAAAATTTCTATAAATGGAAGAACTTTATTTAATTCATATTAGAAGGTTTGTTGGCAGACTTGTATGACTACAGAAAACAAACAGATTGAAAGAGACCAAAGAGGAAGATATAATCGGTGTTGCTATTTCCTGCCAGTAAGAAACCGACTCTTCCTTACTTGTGTGTGTTATCCAATCCTGTGATAGGGCAAGAAAAAGAACTGAAGACACAATCCTCCATTAGGAGTGATGGTAAAAATAACTTTGACAAACTGTGTATCTATGCACGATGATGATAGATAGATGTGCTTTTTTATTGGGACGGAGTGCAACTATCAATTCCAACTATTCATTCTCTTCACAACATTTTCCAGTGTCTCAAAAAAAAAATAATAATCTATAATTTCAGGCAGCTAAGGAAAAAGAGAATTTGGAGAAAATCAAAACATTTGATCTTGTCACATATTGTGAATATAGCAATTTTGTGATTAGCGAATTTTATAAGTGGTGATATCATGACATATATAAATATAAATGTATATATGTTCATTTAAGATTATGCTTATAAATGGAGCCTTTCTATAAGAAAGTCATTTTAGAGGTGATCTAAACTCTCCAATGAAATATCCCTCATATTGTACACTGAAGCTTGATATCCTATTTGTAGCACAAATATTTTAAAAATCATGGACTTCCCTTTACTTGTAAAGACAGTAGTTCTCTTTCTTGCCACTAGGCCACTGAGAATACTGATTACAGAGTTTATTACAGTACTTACTTAAGTGTTAGCATTTCAGTCAACTCTGTTATTCATAAGCTGATTACCCAGGTGTTGGATTACCTCTGTTACATCTTCTATTGCCTTTTTCCTTGACTACCTGCCTCACACTTATCCCCACGCTTGTTAGCATTTCCACCTATAGCTGAGCAACAGAAGGAAGGGGAAATGAAATGCCAATCAGTCAATTTTATTACTTGTTAGCAGCCTTGCAAAGGTTTGGTGGAGAAAAATTTAAAATAGTAGTTAAAATTAGATTTAGGGATTATCTATGCCTTTTATTTATTCATGTTCTTCCTCTTGTCTATTAGCATAATGTATGTCTATTGCATTGTACAATTATCTTGAATAAAAATGTGCTTTTAGTGAAGATAGCCGCATTTTATTAATAAATCTATGTATAGTCTGTAAAACACATTGGGAGCTTTCATTATGGTGGTATAAATATACATGTAAAATATTATCATTAAAAGTGACTACTTAAATAATGTTGGTAGTATTTAATAATTGATGTTTGCAACATAAAGAAAGAACCAGCCAAAGAAGTATGCAATATTTAAGGTTTCCACCTGCAGATTTTCATATTTTCTAGTTTCTAGTGCTTCTTAAGCTTTCAGGTCACTATAATTTCCAGTGTATAACGTATCAAAATGGTTTAAGCTTAAGGCACTAGTCATATCATGTCCCTTTTCCACAGAAAATTCAACACAGCAGTTCCTTACAGATTATGTAATTCATTCTTTGCATCATTATTTGCTAAATTGGTAGAGTATTTCTACTTAGATTCTTTAAGTGCCACCACATAGTATAGTAAGATACTCTATTGCAATGACACATGGCCCTCCATACAAATTCCTAAACTTTTACAAGTGCCTATGTTTCTTGTCTAAGAATATAGAGTTCTAGAGCTATTAACTTGGCAATCTGTACATCTAGCAATGTCATATAATAATCATTACTCTTGCTACAGAGACAAAAAACAACATCTTTTATGGATAGGCTAAATTTCTAATTAATATTAAAATTTTGTTTTGTTTTGTTTTGAGAGGTAGTCTAGCTCTGTCTCCTAGGCTGGAGTGCAGTGACGCGATCCTTGGCTCATTGCAACCTCTGCCACCTGGGTTCAAGCAATTCTCCGGCCTCAGCCTCCCGAATAGCTGGGACTACAGGCGCACACCGCCATGCCTGGCTAAATTTTTGTATTTTAGCCGAGACAGTTTTACCATGTTGCCCCAGTTGGTAGCGAACTCCTGAGCTCAGGCGATATTCCCGTCTGGACCTCCCAAAGTGCTAGGATTACAGCTGTGAGCCACCACACTCCTGGCCGTTAATATTAAAGTTTTAAGGATCTTTATCTTACAGATTTCTTAAGAAAGTATGTTACTGGTGGAGAAGCATTGACCTCTTGAATTAGTATATGTTGAGTACAAGATACAGCTCTTTTGGAATTGTTTTGATGTCTCTAATACCGATAGTTTTCTCTATAATAATTGTTATAGGGTAAATAGTTGTCAGTAATAATTTACCTGAGCCTCTCTGCATTTCCTTTCACATCGGATGAAGAGGATAGCATGGCTGGGAGTGTAGGAATTCTTACAGGCGACAATGAAGGAATTACCAAGAAAAAGAGTTGGGGAGAGGGGTGGGGCTGTCACAGAGTGAGCAGAGCTGCAAACTCCACAGGCAAAGACAATGGGATAGATAAGTGAATAATTATATTAAAAAATAAATATAATCATAGATGCAAATTGACATTTACTGCAATGTCAGTAGATGTTAAGACTTAAGCCATCATGTAAGTAATTCCGGCATAAAATTATTTTTGGCAAACCAGGAAGAGATTTAAAATAAAGTAGTTTGGAGGTAAAGCTTGGAGGCCATAAGGTTGATGATCTCCATTCCATTGAAACACTTGAGGTACAGTGTCTCCCGATTTTGGCAAAGGCAGATGATATATATGGTATATACACTGGGAGAGAGCTATACAGTATTTCTCTCTGAAATATGCCTCAAATCAACCACTGCACATGCCCTACGATAAACATCACCTGCAATCTCTAGCATCAGCTGGGAAAATATTGTGCTGCCCCTTGGTCTGATATGATGTTGCTTGCCAAAAATTGTGCAGCCTTTCCAGATACAAATGTAGTACTAGGAAAGTAGTGGTTGTAGCAGATTATGAATCTAAGGGTCAGAGGTAAAACAAAAAGTAGTAAATTATGAAATTCTGCAATACTAAGATTAGAAAACTGTTTAAATGGTCTGTTTGAAGTACTCTTTCATGACCCATTTGACAGATACCAGGCTTGTTTTATTCTCTGATATATACTTGTTAGATTGACATGGAGTTGTTTGAATACTTGATTCAGAAAGTAAAATAACCTGAAGAATAATAAATGTCATTTAGCTCCGGAATGTCTGTTAAAATGGAATTTCATAGGAAGTGTATAATGATGGCTGACATGGATTAATATTGCCTTCTTGGCAGAAGTATTTACTATCACTAAGGTGGTGCCACAGCCATAAGAAGTGAAGGATCCAAAATAAAATTTACCACAGTGAAGTGTCAAAATCAGACACGATAGAATAATATTTTTAAATTCTTAGGAATTGTCTGACCTCAAGAAACATCAGTTTTGCTTAAACATTTGATGACATCCTGCCAGATGCTCACTATAGGTCACGGTTAGTATTGTGAATAATCTAGTGACTTCATGGGATGAAAGGTAAAATAATAAAATTTGAATCTGTATGTTTTCTTCCTAACAGATTGCATTGTTGGGATTCTGGATGATTACTTATTATTTACAGTTCATCTATCTACCACGTGGAGAATCTAGATCTCAGCTAAGAGCTACTACAATGCTTTGTCTTTGCTGGGTTGCTCAGACCAGTGAGATGAAGTCTGGATGGCTACAAAATTCCCAGACTAAAGATTTATAAGGGGACAATGGTCTTTGCTGTCTTCCACTATTCTAGTTTCAGAGATAAGTATGCCATTCATTGGTTTTGGTGGCTTCATCTTGTAAGGAATAGAAAAGATAAAGTGCCTGAAGAAAAATGCCTACCTTATCTGGTACATGAAAAACTTTCAAATTTTTTACTAGAATGAAAATTTTCTGTAAGCTAGGGCCTACTCTGTCTGATTCACTACTGTATTCCCAGATTTAATAACAGAGCCTGAAAAAAAAGTGGTCTATTAACAAACAAATGAACCAACTATTGAATGATGAATAAACATTGAAGTCATAGTCACACAGGGGCATTAAAGAGTGTTGGGTTTCCTCAAAGTGAAACTCCATATTTCAAAGGCACAATTTCTGTCCCTCCTGAATATATTGAAGGTAGTTTGAGCCAAAACATGTTTCTTTAAAATATCAGCCAAGGTGCAGATATGGTTTAGGAAGTTTCATTTGTGCTGAACTTCCTTTTGTGTTTGACGTAGTTGTTTCCATGGCATATGTTCCAGTTTTTTTCAGAGTAAGACAAAGCATATCAGAAATTAATGAAAATATAATTATTATATACTTGTAGAAACTATCCTTTCCTCAGAAGATTGGCTGTTATTACCAGAATAATAAACTGAAGGATAAAAAAGAATTCTATCACACACTTCCCTAAATAAAAATTGAACTATGGGCTCTACTTCATTGCTGTAGATTCCATGGGTTGGTTAGACAAAATGTATGCAAAACTTCAGCTTTGTTTTCTCAAGTGAGTTGCTTGGCTGACTAAATGGTGGTTCTGTAATAGTCAAGATCCTTCAGGAACTATATATGATTGTTCTTTGGTAGCAATGACCAGCTAGAAAGACTGCAAAATCTTTATATTATAATGGTCTTCCCTGTTGACTTCCCATATTTTGATGACGATGAACAAATAACTGAATACTACTTCAATTTATTATCGATGATATTTTTGAGCACTATTATATTTAAGAAACAATGCTAACATTATCTCAATTTAGCTGTAAAAATAGACATGTAGATGAATTTCTACAATGTAAATCATATTGTGTAAAACACTTAGCATATACTAATCGCAATGGGAACAGAGAGGAAGTAGCAATTAATTTTGGTCTAAGGACCCATGAGAGGTTCCAAGAGAAAAATGTTTCCCTTAGGAATGTTCATGAGAGGCTCTTAAGATTTTGTAACAACAACATAATTCAATTAGATAAACATTTATGAATGGCCATTATGTCTAAAACACTAAGGTAATGTGCAAGGCACTTCCTTGGGAAGTACAAAGAAGGGAAAATAAAGCACTCATTCTCATCAAATTGCCTGGGATATAATAGGGAGGAAAGACATGTACAAATTTCATTATAGCACAGTAAGCTTAGAAGTCATGTAACAGTAAAGATGGGAAAATTAATTCTTAAATTGACATTGTGAACATTTTCTTATGGAATACTAATGTGTTCGTTTATTCAGTCATTAATCATTTATGCAACAAAGTGTAAGATAGGCACTGTTCCAGATATACTTAAGACTGCAGCAGACATAATGGAACTTACATTATAGTCTGAGAGATAATACAATAAACAGCTAACTAAACAAATAACTAAGAAACCATCCAATGACAAAACGTGCTATTCTGGAGAATAAATTTCTGTTTCAGAGATACATTAAATTGAACGGTCACTGGAAGCTTCTCTGAGGACGCAAGTCTCGAGTTGTGCACTGTTAACAAGGAGCAAACCTTTTTAAACACCAGGAGGAAGACTCTTCTGGGCAAAAGATGCCACTTGTCCAAAAGCTTAAGGAAGAAAGGAAGAGGCTAATTTGGCTAGAGTGGAGCCAGAGAGAAAAAGAGGGTAGTCCAGGGATAATATAAAGGGCAGAAAAAAAAACACAGATCACATAGGGCTTTATAGGCTAAAATTAGAAGTTTATCTCAAGTGCTATAGAAAGACATTGGATAATTCTAACCAGATACTTTGAAGAATCCTTTTGCATCTCTAACACATGTGGAATAACAGAAAAACAAAGTTTTCCAGTCCTATAGCTACTTCAGCAGTCCAGGGTAAATATGATTTTTTTTTTTCAAAATTAGAATTGCCATGGTGGAGAAGGAAAGAAGTTAATCAAGTCAGAATATTTTGGAGTTTGCAAGTTGAGTGGAGTATTGTGTTTGGGTGATGAGAGAGTGGGGTATGTAATTCAAATCTTAAGAATTTCAATCAAGTAAACCACAAAAATTACTAGAAGAGAAAAAATGAAAGAGGTAGCTAGTTTGGTTGAAAGCAGCTGGAAGTATGGCCAATGTTGATATGTACAAAGTGAGAATAAGTAAGGTTACATATCACATGACTGTTGAAAATTTTGAATAATATGGATGAAGCAGGCAAGATTGCTGGAAGTGGCAGTGGAGAAATATACTATCAAGTATGGTAATTGAGCCTAAAATTTTCTATTTCAATCTCAGCATTACAATATAGGCCATTTGTTGTCCTATTTTCAATTACATACATAATTTTTATTAGAGAAAAGTAATACAAAGTAATAAAAAGTAATACAAATATTTAACAATTATAATCCTACAACCCCAAAACGACAAATTGACATACTCATTTTGAATTTAGAATGCCTCATTTTTCTATTAAATCATCTTATATTTCTTATACAAAATATATATTATGATTTAATTTCTGATATTAATAATGAACACATTAAAAAATTTAAGTGAAAAACATAACGGGGTTGGGCACGGAGGCTCATGTCTGTAATCCCAGCACTTTGGGAGGTCGAGGTGAGTGAATCACGAGGTCAGGAGTTTGAGACCTTCCTGGCCAACATGGTGAAACCCCTTCTCTACTAAAAACACAAAACATTAGCTGGGAATGGTGGCAGGAGCCTGTAATTCCAGCTACTTGGAAGGATGAGGCAGGAAAATCACTTGAGCCTGGGAAGTGGAGGTTGCAGTGAGCCAAGATGGCACCACTGCACTCCAGCCCTGGTGACAGAGTGAGATTGTGTCTCAAAAAAACAAAACAAAAAAAGAAAAAGAAAACAAAACAACCATAATTAAGACTAAAAAGTGCTTGCCTATTTACAAATTGTCTAGGGAACGGATTGAATCATAAAACTGGGTGGCTGAGGAATGGTTCAACTGAGAAATAACATCCGTAGGATCCACATACTAGCTGTTATTCTTCTGCATGTTGGCAAGCAAGCCACACAGACATCTAGATGTCAGCGAGATGGCTGAACAAGCCCCACTTCTTATACTCTCACCCTATGAAATCTATAAAACAAAGATTTTTTTGGTGACTACTACAAAAGTCATTAAATCACTGCCTTTCATTATCTTTGACTGGATTAATATGTTATCCTGATACAACCACTAAGACCAAAGTAATATAATTACCCTGATTGCTTTGGCTTAAATCATATGCTAAAATCCCAGGGAAGAATGTGAGAATCTCATTCAAACATTTACTCAAAGTGGGAAAAAAGTCGTGTTTCTCATAGTATCATTGGGTTGCTTCTTCCGTAAGAATGGTAAATCGATTCTAAGCAATGAAACAAGAGTGGCCAATTTAGCAGAACTCCCAAACTGTGAGAATACACTGTGACACATTATTTATTCTTAATAGGTTATGGGTTATGGGTTAAGTTATGCTAACTTATAGAGACACTCTATCTTTAGTAGGGACTCGGGAGAATAGCAAGTTTACTCTGCTGGAAATAGATGGCACATTCAATACAGCATGACCAATGACAATTATGCTTTCTATGATTCCTGATATATAGGAAAAATATAGGAAGCACTATTCTACAAGAGAAAATATAAATTATAAAATTGTATGCAAATGTTTCAAGCACCTAGTCTACATAAAGACAAAAATATTAATTTGGCCTAAAATATAATTTTTTTTATCAGTGATACATCTCAAATAAAGTGACCCTATAATGGTAGAATATAAAAGATGTGTTAATATGTGTTAGACAAATGCAAACAATAAAAATAAAAGTCTCAGACAAAATTGATATCATACAAAGTAGAACTTGAAGGGAAAAATACATTAAGTAAAATAGAGAAATACATTTAATTTGTATAAAAAGTTCTAGTCAAAAATAAAATGTAATTATATGAAAATCATTAACTTTGCCTGTCTGATAAAATTGCTTCAAAATACAGAAAATATATATTTCAAAAATACATGGAAACATTACAAACAACAAATGTATTAAAACATTTTATACATTTTTTCTTTCTTTCAAAAATCAACAGGGTCAATCACCAACAAACAAACAAACAAACAAACAAACAAAATGAATAGTGAATCTATAGAGAATTTGGTTCACATCACAAATAAGAAAAATTTGAATATTTATAAATACAACCCTATGCTCTCTTTTCAAGAGTCCAGGGATAATTTACAGAATTAATTTCAAAGTAATATGGAAAAATGTTTGTCTATTTCAATAATTTTTATTTTAAAATGCGGTTTTTAAATTATAAGTTTATTAATTTATAAAATTAGAATTTTAATGAAAATTTTCAGAAAAAACATATTGGGCGTATGCTGTTACTCAAAATGGCAGAGTAGGGAATTCCAAAACTCTATCCCTCCAAAGAAATAACTATTATTGGTTAAAAATACTTTCTGAATAACCATTTTCAAAATGCTAGACTCAAATAATTCCCCAACACATCAGTGGCTGTGAATATAGCTGTCAAATTTCTCATAAAACATGCTGGTAGTGAAGGAAACAACAGAGGACCTTATCCTCAAAGTGTTGAAATAGTGTGTTTTGATATGCCTGGTGGCTCCCTGAAAGCTAAGCTCAAGGGCTTGCTTTTGTTTCGCCTACATTGGAGCTTTTCATGGATGAACAGCTTCTCAGGTGGCATTTGTAAGACCATAAATTTTATCACTGGTTGACAATTATACTACATGGAAACAGGAAGTGATACCTAAGTCAGAGCTGTAAACTTTCTGACTGAACACTGAAGTGTCTGAACATGGAGAAAATCTGAAATGACAGGGAGAGATTAAGAAAAAAAAATTCCAAGAATTTAAGGGCATTTCTGTCAAATTACTAGCTGAGCCATTACTCTAAGAGAGATTTTGTGTCCACTCACAATGAATGTATTCTTCTCAAAGGTAATTTAGAAAAGTTACTCAACAAAAAACAAACCATAAAAAGCAGCAATAGTAAACCCTGAGGGTGGGGAGAATCTTCCTTCAAGATTTATTACATAACAATATTCAAAATGTCTGGTTTAAGACATACATAAGACATGTAATTAAATAAAAACATGTTGCTTATTCACAGAAGAAAAGGAAATAAATACAAAATGTCTCAGAGAAACCCAGACACTGGCTGTAGTAGATAAAAACGTTAAATTAGATTTCTTAAATGAGCTCGGATGGCTAAATAAAACCATGAACAAAGAACTAAATGAAATAAGAAGAATGATGTCCTAGTAAATGAAGAAAATTGACAAAGATAGGAATTATAAGACAGAAACAAAAATCTTAGAGCAGTAATGTATAGTAACTGAAGTGAAAAAAGTCACCAATAGCTATCAACAACAAATTTGATCAGTAGTAACAAAAAAATCAGAACTTTATGATAGGCCAATTGAGATTATCTTGCTTAAGGAGTAGACAGAAAGGAAGAATGAAGAAAAATAAAAGCCTATGAGACTTGTGGGACACCATCCAGTGTACAAACATATTTATAATAGCAGTCCCAGAGAAGAGGAGAGATGGAAAATGACAGAAAAAAAAATGAAGAAATAATGACCTAAAACTTCCCAAATTTGATGGAAGACATATGTCTACACATCCAAATAGGCCAACCAATACCAACATATTTATAACAGCAGTCCCAGAGAAGAGGAGAGAAAGAAAAAGACAAAAAGAACATTTGAAAAAATAACCTAAAACTTCCCAAATTTGATGGAAGACACAAATCTCCACATACAAGTAGGCCAACTAATTCTTAAATAAACTCAAAAGGATCTACACTGAAACACATTACTATCAAATTATTGAAACACAAAAAATTTGGCAGCAGAAAGCAAAGTTATTATATAAAAGGCATCCTCTGTTTTATGCAAGGTGGCAGAATGGAAAGCCACAGATCTCAGTGTCCCTCACAGAGACAATGACTTAAAAACAATATACAATCCAAAAGCCTGGACTTACATCAGTGATTTACCAGGGGCTCTCAGATCTTTGGCCAGAGACAGAAGGCTACATTATTGGCTTCCCTATTTCTGAGGTTTTGGAACTCAGACTGGCTTCCTTGTTCCTCAGCTTGCAGATTGCCTATAATGGGATTTCACCTTATGATCATGTGAGTCAATTCTAATAAACTCCCCTGCATGCATTCATCTACCTATTAGTTCTGCCCCTTTAGAGAACCCTGGCTACTAATACAACCAGACAAACACAAAGCAAACCATAGCCACATTAAATTAACAAGTAAGAAATGCTATTTCACTTTACTCACAATTCTCCTTCCTACAAGGTGGCATAGCTCAGCAAAATTGGGTGAAAACTTCTAGTACATGACTTTGACCTTGGAAAGGAAAAAATAAGAACAAAACTTACATTCAGTGGTGAAAAGCCTCCTGCAGGTTGAAATTAAAAGACACTAGAGAATACTTGAAGCAATATAAAGAAATAAAGATATCAGTAAAAGTAAATACATAAGAAATTATAAAAGCTACTGTTATTGTAATAAGGATTTATAAATCTAGTTTTATTTTCTACACAATTAAAGAAATTAATGCATTTTAAAAAATAGTTATTCTTAAAGGCAGTATTACTGTAACTTTGGTTTATAACTCCACATTTCATTTTGTACATAATTTAAGAGACTAATGCACTTTTAAAATTGTTGGTTTATATTTTGGACATGCAATGTAATTTTGTGATATCGGCAACTGTAAGAAGTAGTGACAGAGATGTAAAGGAGCAAAGATTTTGTATATATTGAAGTTAAGCTGGTATAAATCCAAATTAGGATGTTTTAGCTTTAGAATTTTAAATCTAATCCCTGTGTTAACCACACAAAAGATAGCTACAGGATATACACAAAAGAAAATGAGAAATAAATTTGACTGTTTCACAACAACAAAAAAAAAGTGAAAACAAAGAAAAAGAGTATTGCAAGAAATTCAGACAAGAAAGCTATATGTTTTACAGAAAACGAATTTTAAAATGATAGAATTAAGCCCATCTTTTATAGACAGCCTTAGAAAACAAGAAAATTTTGACATATGCTACAACATGATAAATCTTGAGGACATTAGGCTAAATGAAATAAATCACTCACCAAGTAAATAAATAAATAAATAAATACTGCATGATTCTACTTGTATGTAGTACTTAGTAAAATCATAAGAAAAGAAAGTAGAATAGTAGTTGCCAAGGGCCACGGGAAGGGAATAATGAAGAGTAATTTTTGGCAGGATATAGAGTTTCAGTTTTGCCAAATGAAATGTGATATACTGTTTGATAATAAAAGTACAACAATATGAATATACTTAATATTCTTGAACTGTATTTAAAAATAGTTAAAAGAATCATTTTATGTTATGTGTATTTTATCACAATAAAAGAAAAAAAATCACACCCTATCAACTAGGAAGAGAAGTAAATTACCTTAACATAATAAAGGCCATATATAAAAAATGCATAGTTAGCATGATACTCAATGGTGAAAACTGAAAGCTTTTTCTCTAAGATCAGGAATAAAACAAGAATATTCACTCTCACCTGTGTTCTATTAAATGCAGAACAGAAAGTACTAAACTCAGCAATTAAGCGAGGGGGAAAACAGACCTCCATCTAAAAGGGAGAGGTAAAATTATCTCTGTTTACAGTAAAGACTCAACAAAATATTGCATTTGAGTAGTATAACATTCTTCAAATGTTCTTTGTCTTTTTCTGCCTCTTCTCTGGGAATGCTATTATAAATGTGTTGGTATTAGTTGGTCTATTTGGATGTGTAGAAGTGTGTCTTCTATCAAACTGGGGAAATTTTAGGTCATTATTTCCTCAAATGTTCTTTTTTTTAAAAAATTTCTACTCCTCAAACACTAATGACTACACAAATATTAAAGACATAAATACTAAAAAACACTAAAGACTCAACAAAAATATTGTTAGAACTAATAATTTCAGTAAATCTGCAGGACACAATATCAATAGACAAAAAACCAGTTGCATTTCAATACACTACAAAAAAGTAATCTGAAAAGAAAGTTAAGAAAACAATTCAATTTATAATAGCATCAGAAATAATAAATTACTTAGGTATAAATTTAACCAAAGAAGCAAAAGACTTGCACACTAAACACTATAAAATATTGCTGAAATAAATAAGAAGAAAGTAATGCAGGAAATAAAGACAAAAAACTTCAAGCCACTTCATGTTCACAGATTGTAAGACTTAATACTGCTAAAATGCTCATGGTACCCAAAGCAATCTGCAGATTCAATGCAATCTCTATCAAAATCCCAACAGCATTATGGTCTGGCCTATGTTAATTAAATTCTTGCTAGGGAATATCGGCACCCATCATCCAAGGCTCACTGGCCTAGTTCTTCAAGGATGCGCCAGTACAGAGCCACTAAGCCCAGCAGTCGTCATGTCCTTAAGGTGGCCATAAGGACATTTAGACAGTGAAGGTGTGCCCATGATGCCAGTAAGCATGATTAAACCCAGCACATAGGGAGGCCCAGAAGATGGTCATGCATATAGGGTGCAAGGAAATTACAAGGTGCTATAACTGGAGGATGCTCCAGGGCTAGCAGTTGCAAGAAATAACCAGGGATATGGGCATCCCTATGGTCGATTTCAGATGGGTGCTAGTCTTCCCAAGGCAAAATCACCCTTAAAGTGTATCCTGGATAACTGGGACCAATTTGACTCATGATTTTTGAAGAAGTGGCTCATTTTTCTCTGCCAAACAGTGTGGCCATGATACCCTCTGTCAAGCAGTGAAACCTGGCCTCCTAAGGGAAGTATAAATTATAACACACTTCTACAATTAGTCCTGTTCTGTAAGAGGGAAGGTAAATGGATTGAGGTCCCCTATGTGCAAGTTTTATTTTCTCTAAAGGATAATCCTCAGCTATGTAAGGCCTGTAACCTATACCCTGCTGGCCCCTCCTCAGGACTACCCCCATATTTAGGACTCCCTGTGGCTCCTCTCTCCACTGATGCTGACCAAGTCTCCTCAGCTCCTATAACCCAAGAGGAGTCAGGCAAGGCCAAAGTAGCCAAGGCACCTCAGGCTACTAGGAGGCCCCAATTCTGCCCCCTACAGGTAGTAGGAGGTGGAGAATTTGGCCCGACCAAAGTATATGCCCCCTTTTCACTTTCTGACTTAAAGCAAATCAAGGTGGACTTAGGAAAATTTTCAGATGACCCAGATAAGTACATAGATGTTCTGCAGGGCCTGGGTCAGTCCTTCAAATTAGATTGGAAAGATATCATGTTATTGCTTAGTCAGACCCTAACCAGCAATGAGAGAGAGGCTGCTCTAGCAGCAGCTCAAGAGTTTGGGGACACCTGGTACCTTAGTCAAATACATGACCAAATGATGCCAGAGAAGAAGGAAAAAATCCCTACAGGTAGATAAGCAGTCTCTAGCATGGACCCTCACTGGGATCCTGACTCAGAACGGGGGGAATGGAGTCATAGGCACCTATTAACCTGCATACTTGAGGGATTAAGGCAAACTAGGAAAAAGCCCCTAAACTATGGAATGTTATCCACCATAACTCAGGGAAAGGAAGAAAATCCAACAGCCTTCCTTGAACGGTTACAGGAGTCCTTAAGAAAGTATACTCCCCTGTCACGAGACTCCATTGAAGGTCAGCTAATACTAAAAGACCAATTTATTACACAATCAGCAGCAGATATTAGGAAGAAGCTCCAGAAGCTGGCCCTGGGGCCAGAACAGAGTCTAGAATCGTTACTAAATCTAGCAACCTTGGTGTTCTATAATAGACACCAGGAGGAACAGACTGAAAGGAACAGGAGAGACCAGAGAAAAGCCGCAGCCCTAGTCATGACCTTCAGGAAAGCAGACCCAAGGCGCTCAGAAGAGGGAAGGGCTTGGGTTAGCCACCAGTCTGGCAGATATTGCTATCACTATGGCCTACGGGGACACTTTACAAGAGATTGTCCCAGGAGGAGCAGACCACCTCCTCGTCCTTGCACACTGTGCCAAGGGGATCACTGGAAGGCACACTGTCCCAGGGGATGAAGGTTTTCAGGGCCTGAGGTGGCTAACGAGATCACCCAATAGCAGGACTGAGGGTGCCCCAGGCAAAATCCATCACTCTCACTGATCCCTAGGTAAAGCTAACCATAGAGGGCCAGGAGGTCAATTTTCTCCTGGATACTGGTGCAGCTTACTTTTCTGTCCTGGACAGTTGTCCTCCAAATCTGTAACTGTCCAAGGAGTCCTAGGACAAACAGTCTCCTGATATTTCTCCCAGCCCCTAAGCTGTAACTGGAGAGATACACTCTTCTCTCACGCCTTCCTCATCATGCCAGAAAGTCCCACTCCCTTATTAGGACAGGATCTGTTAGCCAGAGCAGTAGCCATTATCTATATGAACATCATCACAGGAAATCCCTCTCTGCTGCCCACTATTTAAAGAAGGGATTAATCCATATGTTTGGGCAATGAAGGAAAATTTGGGTGGGCAAAGAATGCATGCCCAATTTGAATAAGGCTAAAGGATCCCCTCTCTTTTTCTTACCAAAGACAGTACCCCCTAAGACCAGAAGAGCCAAAAAGGGGCTACAGGATATTATAAGGAACTTAAAACCTCAGGGTCTAGTGAAGTCCTGTAACAGTCTTTGTAATATTCCAATTTTAGGAGTACCAAAACCTAATGGACAATGGAGGCTGGTGCAAGATCTTAGGCTTATTAATGAAGCTGTGATCCCTTTATACCCAGCTGTACCCAAACCATACACCTTGCTCTCTTAAATACCAGGAGAGGCACAATGGTTTACCATCCTGGACTTTAAGTATGTCTTTTCTGTGTTCCATTACATCCTGACTCCCTGTTTCTGTTTGCCTTTGAAGACCCTTTGAACCAGAATTCACAGCTCACCTGGACAGTGTTACCCCAGGGCTTTTGAGAGAGCCCCCACCTATCTGGCCAAGCTCTAGCTCAGGACCTTAGTCATTTTTCACATCCAGGTACCCTGGTTCTTCAAAATACGGATGACTTACTTTTAACTGCTAACTCAGAAACCCAGTGTCAGCAGGCCACCCAGGACCTCCTAAACTTTCTAGCCACCTGTGGATATAAGGTTTCCAAATCAAAAGCTCAACTTTTTAGGCAAGAGGTAAAATACCCATGGCTTGTCTTGTCTAAGGGCACTTGGGCCCTTGATGGAGAACATCTCCAACCCATACTGGCCCTCCCCCATCAAAAAACTTTAAAACAGTTGCCGGGATTCTTAGGAATAACTAGATTCTGCCTATTGTGGATTCCCAGATATGGTGAAATAGCCAAACTCCTAATACACTCTGATTAAGGAAACCCATAAAGCTAACACCCATCTAATACAATGGGACCCTATAGCTGAGGCAGCCTTTCAGACTCTGAAGCAGGCACTACTGCAGGCTCCAGCTCTAAGCCTTCCTACAGGGAATGACTTCTCCCTACATGTTACAGAAAAGTCAGGAGTGGCACTGGGGGTTCTCACCCAGACTCGGGGGACCACGCCAAAACCAGTGGCATATCTAAGTAAGGAAACTGATGCAGTAGCAAAAGGCTGGCCATACTGCTTACAGTTCATAGCCATGGTGGCTATACTGGTCTCAGAAGCTGTTAAAATGGTGCAAGTGAAAGATCTAACTGTATGGACTTCACATGATGTAGGTGGAATTCTGGCCTCTAAAGGAGGCTTATGGCTGTCCAACAACTGCGTACTCGAACATCAGGCCTTAATGCTCAAAGGGCCGGTACTTCAGCTGTGCACGTGTGCAGCCCTCAATCCAGCTACTTTTCTTCATGAGGAAGGGGCAGACAAAGAACATGACTGTCAGGAGGTTATAGCTCAAAACTATGTGGATTGAGAGGATTTCTTAGACACCCCTCTAGCCAATCCTGACCTTAACCTATATACTAATGGAAGTTCATTAATGAAAAATGGAGTTCGAAAGGCAGGATATGCAGTGGTCAGTAGTCAAACAGTGCTTGAAAGTAATTCCCTTCCTCCTGGAACTAGTGCCCAGCTGGCAGAACTAGTAGCCCTCACTCAAGCTCTGAAATTAGGAAAGGAAAGAGAATAAACATGTACACAGGTTCCAAATATGCTGACCTGGTTCTGCATGCCCATGCTGCCATATGGAAAGAAAGACTGTTCCTAACCTTAGCAGGAACTCCCATTAAATATCCTAAGGAAATTTTAGACTAATTACAAGCCGTCCAAGAACCCAAAGAGGTGGCAGTCTTACACTGCTGAGGTCACCAGAAATGAGATGAGAAGGAAGCAGAGGGCAATCACTGAGCTGACCTAGAGGTGAAAAGGGCAGCTAGACAAGAATTTATAGAAGGACCTTTAATATGGGAAAACCCTCTCCAGGGAACTAGACCTCAATACTCAGCAGAAGAGTACTTAAAACCCTACATCAAACCTCCCATATGGGTATAGAGAATACATATAGAATGGCCAAATTTGTATTTACAGAAAAAGGTCTCTTCAAGGCTGTCCAAAAAATAGTCAAAGGATGTAAAATATGCCAGAAAAATAATCCTTTGGCACATCACAAAGTTCCTCCTAGGAATAGTGAACCGGTCATTACCCAGGTGAGGACTGAAAAATGAACTTTTCCCATAGGCCTAAGTCTCAGAGATATCAATATCTGTTAGTATGTGTAGATGTCTACACAAACTGGGTTGAGGCTTTCCCCTGCAGGACAGAAAAAGCCCAAGAGATAATAAAAGTCCTGATCAATGAAATAATCCATAGATTTTGACTCCCTCGCTGTCTTCAAGGCAATAACAGCCCTGCCTTCAAAGCTGCAGTAACCCAAGGAATTTCCAAGGTGCTAGGAGTACAATATAATCTCCACTGTGCTTGGATGCCTCCGTCCTCATGGAAAGTGGAAAAGATGAATGAAAGTCTTAAGAGACACCTGCAGAAACTGGCATCAGAAATCCACTTCCCATGGCCTTCTCTATTACCAATAGAACTCTTAAGGGCTCAAAACTCTCCTCAGAAAATAGGACTCAGCCCCTATGGGAGGCTTTATGGATGACCCTTTATTACTAATGATTTTATATTAGACAAGGAAACAGCAGATCTAATAAAATTTATAACCTCCTTGACTAAGTACCAACAGGCTCTTAGGACCTTACCTGAAGGACACCCTAGGGAAAAAGGGAAAGAGTTGTTCTGCCCTGGAGACCTAGTGCTTGTTAAGTCTCTCACCTCAGACTCTCCCTCTGTAGGCTGATCTTGGGAAGGATGATTTTTGGTTATTCTGTCTTCCCCAATGGCAGTTAACATGGTAGGAATTGACTCATTGATTCATCATACTCGGCTGAAGCCTTGGACACCTCCTGAAAAAAATCATAGGCCCTCCACTCTGTAGCCTGAAGTTCCAGGAGATGACCCTTCTTACACCTGCCATCCTTTAGAGGATCTGCATTTTCTCTTCCAACAAGATTCCCAGGAAAGTAACTACTCATAAGTCCAACTTGCATTCTGGCGTTAACAAGACTATCACTCTTTACTATCTGAGACCGGACTCTATGTGGTTGCCCCTATGAAATGGCATAATAGCTCTCCTCCTCCCCTTCCTAGTGCCCCCCCTACCCCCATGATAACTTACACTGACTCTCAGGTGCAGAGTTTTCTATTGCCAAGGTCACACCATACTTGAACTCCAATTATTCCTTTCATGGTAGGGTGGGGCCAGAATAATAGGAGGACTTGGTACTGGCATTAGAGGAATTACTACCTCTACTCAGTTTTACAATACCTCAGGAGTTAAATGATAACATGGAAAAGGTTGCTAATTCTCTCTGCAGAAGCAGCTTAACCCTTTAGCTGCCATGGCTCTTCAAAATAGAAGGTCCCTGTATCTGCTAACAGTAGAGAAAGGAAGAACCCGTCTCTTTTTAGGAAAAGAATGCTGCTACTTTGTAAACCAACTGGGTATTACTTCAAAGATAAAGAACTCAGGGACCAAATCAAATGCAGGGCTAAAGACCTTCAAAAAAACAGGATTACAGAGTTTGTTTAACAACTGGCCGTCCTGGCTCTACCCTCTCCTAGGCCTGTTTATAACCATTCTATAATTGCTGGCCTTCAGGCCTCTCATCTCTAACCTTCTTGTCAAGTTCTTTTCTTCTAGGATTGAGGCCATGAAGCTACAAATGGTCCTGCAAATGAAACCTCAAATATCTTTGGCTCGTAAGTTCTATCATGGACCTCTGGATCATCCTGCACCCCTGGACGACTCCCTTCTGCAGGAAACCTCAATTGCAAAGCCCCTTCTATGCTCCAGTTCAGCAGGAGGTAGTTAAAGAGTGATTGACGCTAGTATCTCAACAGCAATTGGACTTTCCTGTTCAGAGGGGGGACTTAGGGACTATTCCTGGATCACCAAAGGGCATGGTTTCAAAGGCAGGAGTTTCTCAGCTCCATGCCTCCATCTGGGAACATGTTCTTTGTCTGGGTTTCCCACACATGGGCTAGGTAGAGAAATCCAGGTGGGCTCCTTTGTCCAAAAAGCCCACCAAAAGCTCTGGGAAGAGGGGGCTCTGTAGCTCAGAGTTGTGGACCTAGCAGCCAAACCAGTATCAGAGTCAAAGATCAATCACTCCAGAAGAAGTTTGAAAGAACTCCTGGGATGAGAACATGAATGAGGAGGAAATAGCTCAAGGGTTAGCTATTCTGCTACTCCTTATCCATACAGATTCCTTCTTGGGGTCCCCTCCCACAGCAGTGCGGGAGCTGTCTTTCTCTCTCTCTCTGTCTAATAAATTGCTTTTCCACAAAACTCTCTGGGTCCATGATATTTATTCGAATTGCAAACTCACCACACTTCTGGGATTCCTTTTCCCATTCTTTGGGGTAAGAGAGGCCAAGAACCTCTTCAGAACAGGGAGGGAGCTGGCAGCATCTTCGGGATGCCCCTCCCATTACATTATCTATGCTAGAAAGTTTCCAATGTGAACAAATAAAGAATGTTTACATTTAATATCTTACTTTTTGTCTAGTTACATCCAAACTTACCCTCTTATAGTACTCCATCATTAAAGCGCATTTCCAAGATTCAGCAAATAAAAATTGAGTAGACATAAAAACGTAAATGATATAAAATTGTTATTTCAATAAAACTGGAAAATCAGATGAATGTTTAGCCTTGGACCATATTTTAAAATGGTACTCAAATCACCTCATGCATCACCTTTAGGACTGCCAAGTGAGGAAAATACTGGCAAAAACATTTGAATGTAAATTGGGTCTGTCTATAATTTATATTTCACAATCTTAAGATAAATATTGAATTTTTTAAAAATTTCTCTTTATTACCAAATTCATTGCACACAGTTTAATGAGTTTATGATAGCTTTAGATTTTAGAAAATACAATTTTGGCATTTTGTTTTAAACCTTATCATAGAATTAAAAGTAAATATGCTTTTATTTAGGTTGTACTTTTTCCTTAAGACACACAAATCCAAGTTATCCAAGTAAAAGTCCCAGTTCTTCAGCCTCATAAGACGTCTCTTATTTTAAAATACCTCAATGCCTGGGAGACAGAGACTCCATCTCAAGAAAACAGCAACAACAAAACCCCTCAATGCCCTATTTGTGCACTGTGAAAATTCTAGAAGACTTTTAATATGTTTAAAGAAATGTGGTTGTATGAGAAAAATAAAAGTTTGTATTTCTCTTCGTCTGCCCTGCAGCCTACTTTTCCAACCTATAGCCTATGTTCTTAACCATCCTTCTTGGTCCCACAGTTGATATTTGTCATTTCATCTTGACCACCACTTTATTTGTAATATTCCATAGCACCTTTACCAGAGATTTGTTTGTGTGATCATCTTTTATTAAAGATTTGGAGCACATTGCAGAAAACGAGACAGCTAAAACTTAAATACTCACTGTCACTGTTCTTGTGATATTTGTTGTACAGTCTTTGATCTATTACCCTGGCTCTCCTAAGCCATGGACACTTCAGATCCATAGAACCTCTTGCTACAAAGCTGTCCAAAGAAACTAATAATTTGTTTTACTTATTCTGCATACAAATTCAGCTCTAACTTTACTTTGTCTATGTTTGCCTGAGGCTAAGGTGTGGCAGTGGGGTTGGTCATTGTCATATACTCAGATGCCCTTTAAACAACTAAAGTGCTTTGCTAAACAACTATCTCCTTCAAGATGAATTATGACTCATCTAAGTGGCTACCAATTGTTTTTTAAATGTATATTAAAGAGTTGTTTTTCCTCTTTCCCATTTTAAGGGCAGATAACCTTAATTTAAAGTTTTAATGTTTTTTCCTTCACTTATAATTAATTAATCCTTCAGGAGGAATGACATACACTTTTGAAGAAGAGATTTTTGTATTTGTCTCACAATTTAGAAAAAAATACCCTCACTGAGCTATCACATTTTCTATCCCACAAATTAAACATATTTTTTAAAAGTTAGAAAAGCAATACATGTTGTTGGAAGAAGAAAATAATGTACAACAGAAATAGAACTGAGCAATAAGTCACTCTGATACTGATAGCTATTGCCTTTATCATCATTATCAAAGGCAGTCACAATTATCAATTTCATGTATATCTCTATATATTCTGTATATATGCATTCATTTACAACACCACTTAAAAAATCGTAATAAGCTTTACACAGTGTTTTGCTTCACATTTTTTTTTTTGCTTAGCCTTATATTTTTGATATCATTTTTGCTTAGCCTTATATTTTTGATATCACTTCATATAAATAATACAGCTCTAATATTTGATATGGTCATAGAGTGTTCATTCATATGAATATAGTGTAATTTATTTATTTAGTCTTCTACAGACTTCTCATTGTTCCTGGCGTATTGCTACTATACATAGTAAAGCAATGTATATCCTATATATATTGAGCACATAAACCATTAGAACTTCAAGATAGTCCTAGAAGTAGATTGTTGGTTTAAAACAAAAATACATTTTACATTTAGGTATAAAATGCAAATAAATCCTTCAATGATTTTTTACCAGCTTACATTAAATCACTGTGCTCATTTCTGAGGATACAATAGAAGTAATAGCAATCCTTTTGCAGCTCCTAAAAGGCAACACATGAAGTGATTAAGAGAATCTACTCGAAATATAATACCTGAATTTGAATCTTGTCTCTGCTATTTTGTGACCTTGAACAATGTATTCAATTTTTTCTGTACTTTAGTTTTGCATTCATACAGCAGTATTATTAACTTTTTAGGTTGCTACAAGAATTGTAATTAATGAATGTATAAAGTACATTAAAACAATGTATGATACCTAGTAAATATCTAATACAAATTAGCTATTATTAACCCAATGTAGAGCAAAGACAGACAAATCAAATAAACACAAGAATAAAAAAAGTTGAAACTGTTATAATCATTTCGAAGGAGAGGCATTTGTTGATTTCAGAGCCTACAGTATGGATCTTACTATGTCACAAAAGTAAGAGAAAGATTTTTGAAAAGTGATTGATGATTCATCTGAGATCTGAAGAATGAGTCAGAGTTAACCATGTCAAGAATTGCAAGAACATTCTGTGAGAAGAAAATTCTGTGCAAAGGTCTGTGTCAGGGGAGCCATTGCCAGTATAGGAAAGTGACTAAAAGAGAGCCACTTCATGGAAGTGAAAAAACACACAAGTGGGAGTTGCTTCAGATGAGCCTGGGGAGGTAGGCAGAGTATGATCACATATTTATTTTTGTCTTAATGGAAATCTAATGAAAGGTTTTAAGAGTGGAAAAAACCAAGGATGATTATATGGTGGCATAATCAGATTTATTTATCAAAAAGTTATTCTTCATATAAAAAATAAATTAGAAGGTGATCGGTGGAGATGAAAATGGACTGGTTGGAAGGTAATTATATTAATGAAAGTGAGAGATAATGGTAGGCTGGACTAAATCAAAGGTGGTAGATGTGCAGACATGAATCAATTTTTGGGTGAATTAACAAGCTTTGGCAATAGGTGGTTTATGAGGTTAATAAAAAGTGAGAAAATTTTCAAGGATATACATTTTTTAAAAAACTTGTCTTGGCCAAGTGTGGTGGCTCACACCTGTAATCCCAGTGTTTTGGGAGGCCGAGGCAGGTGGATTACTTGAGGTCAGGAGTTTGAGACCAGCCTGGCCAACATGGTGAAACCCCATCTCTAATAAAAATACAAAAATTAGCCTGATGTGGTGGCAGGTGCCTGTAATCCAAGCTAATTTGGTGGCTGAGACAGGAGAATCACTTGAACATGGGAGGCAGAGGTTGCAGGGAGCTGAGATCGCACTACTGCCCTCCAGCCTGGGTGACAGAGTGTACATCAACAACAAAAAGTCTAGAATCTGACTTATTACTAGCACTCGATAGTTTTTTTATTTTCCTTTCACTTCCCAACACCCCTGCTTTTAGTATATGTAGTATACGCAGAATGAACTCAATTTTTGGATACACATATTTGTTTTATTTTTAAATTGTAAATTTTTGTATTATACTATTATTACTATTTAGACTAAGTGTGTTTTAATATAGTGAGGGATATATTTCTAGTTAAGATATTTCCTAATAATGTATTAAGGCAGTAATATCCTAATTCCTGATAGATCAGAAATCTCGTCTTCTGAAGTTATGGCAACTTATGGTAATCTCAAATTATTTATTATATCCCTGTAGTAAGAAAATACCTGTCATATGGTACATGTTAACTATAAGTAAAATTAAAATGTCAAGAATTACATTTTTGTTATTATTCAAATTTGCCTATTCACTTGATAATCTGTTTAGATTTTTCTCACTACCAATATTTTACATTAACATATTTCCTTTACATTAGGATATTTGGAATAAGGTTGTGTTGGGAATGAGTAATTTCTAAGAATTACATAGTCCATAAGGTTAAGTTTGCAAAATTTAACTTCACAAAATTTGGCAATTGAAATAAGCAACTGAATAATTCCCAGTTCCCTGAATCAACACATGTTTGTAGATCTCTTTAATTTTTAAGAGCATAGTTTGTTCACTTTCAACAAAAGAATTTGGATGCTTGAGAGAAAGGTGATTTAGACTGCATTTACATGCAGAACTAGTTCAATTATTATGAGGGTCAAGTCATTCAAAACCCAGTTTTGACATAACCTAGATTGCTAAAGTAGTCTTCTTTAAGATGAGTATGGCTTGAGACCTTAAATATTCATCATTAATAAAAATTCCATGACATTTTTCAAAAGAACATTTGCCCAGGTCATTTGACCAGATGCCAAGTTAAATCATTAAGGCATGGCCAACTGCCATTTCATTTTTCTTTTTTCACTTAATATCATAGATGTTTTTTAATTTAAAGGAACCTTAGATATCATTTTTCTTGAGCACAGAATTTCCAAGTGAGTATCAAAATCTTAGAAAGTGCCTTTTCAAGTCTTTTAAAAAATTCTTTCTGGTATGGGGATATGGTTTTAGAGAAGGGTGTTTCTGAGTTTGTAATACTTAAATTTTGGATAAAATTTCCCATTTAAACATCTTCCAGTGAATAGGCCAGAGCCATTTTGCTTGTCGTTTTGTTATTGTTTGGTTTCTGGTTGCTGTTGTTATTTTTAATGACTAAGGATTCAATGGCAATCGATTTGATAGAGTTACTTTCTTGATTTTCTCTTTTATCACAATTTCACAGAAGCAAATGAAGCATAATTTCTTACTTATCCACACATTTTAATAACCTTTGCCATTTCTCATTAATCGGATGTAGAGTGAGTCTTTTCCAATCTGTTTCAGGATATAACAAAGATGATCTTTGTTTCACATCCCACATAGTACACATTTGTGTTTTGCTATCATAATAGTTTTTTATGTTACTTCATCAGTTGTGATAGTTTGCATATTGAAGAAAATTAGTGATACCAGATTGGAATGGTGACTTCATATGATTTTTAAAATTCAACCAGAATTAAGGAATGATTTTAGAAAAGAAATGAAAATAAAGATTGACTTTGAAAACACACCAATAACTAAATTCCATCTCACATGTTAATTTAATACATCCTTCTTGCAGATATGCGTACCACCTAGTAGTTAATTGTCGCCAAGTTAGTCTTCTCCCATCTATATTTTATGACTTTCAACATGTTAAATTTTTAGGGTATAGATAGATGTCTACCAAGTGCCATTTCTCAATATTCATGTTCAAAATGTAATGTTTCTATTCAGCTACATGAAATAGGACCTGGTGACGTCCTACTCATCTTTAAGGACTCAGATTACATTTTAATCCTTTTCTCATTTCTTCTTCAATTCACAAAAGTAATCTTCCCTACCTCGGATTCCCTTAGAACCTTATAAATATCTATTTATCACAGATTATTTTATAATAATAGTAGAGCTAAGATTTATTGAATACTTATAATGCCAGTCATAGTTTTAAGTGCATTAAGTATACTATTTTATTTGTTCTTTATTGTTTTGATAACAGTTTAATTTCTACAGTTTTTAATCAATTGTTGCCACTTATTTCTTTTACAAGAACAACACATGTTCATCTAGGTATGATTATATGAGGCTTTGGGGCTAGACACAAAGATTTTAAAGTAAAATAACCATGTTCCAACAAGGAACACATTTATATAAAATATATAAAGACATAGGACAGTAAATGCCATAAAGAAGGTCAGTATAAAATGTTGTGGATTAGTGGCCTTGGTGGCAAGGTCCACAGCATTTATGCACTATCTATTATGTGCCATTACTTCATAGTTTAACTCTTAAGTTTCATAACTGTACTAGGAGATAAAAACATCATTAGTCTTCTTTTTGTTGAAGAAACTGAGATTAGGGAAGTTGAATAATTTTACAAAATCATATGGCTAGTAAGTGGAGAATAAAAACTAAAATCCAAGTCTTTCTGATTGTATTAAGTCAATTGGATTATTTTCTTGAGAGGATTGAAGGAGGCTACAAGAAAGATAATGTGGGATTCTAAGAATAAGAAAGGAAGGGAAGGAAATTCTCAGAAGAATGAATATTACACATCAAGTTCAGGCTCTAAATCTACTGTGAGCCTGAATTAGAACTGAGACACTTCCCTTCTATGGACTTAATGTAGCTGAAGTCTTCCCTTTCAGGAAAACCACTTAAGTTAGTTGAAACAATCAAGACAAAAGTTCTATAGATCTGTTTTTAACCTTGTTTTACATATATAAATATATATATATATACACACACACATACACACATACAGACATGTGTGTGTGTATATATATATATATATATATACAGACACATACATACACACACACATATACAGACATACACATATGCATATGTCTCTGTGTGTGTGTGTGTGTGTGTGTGTATGTGTGTGTGTGTGTTTTAATATAAACAAAACTCTTTTCAACTTCTACGGTAATAATTTCTTTAGTGAACTAAAGTTACCAAATAGGTCAAATGGTTAATGAATTTTCCAAAAGCTTCTAATTTGCACTGTACTTGAAAATAAGTCATTAAAAGACTATGATTTCTTATATACTGATGACCAGGATTTATTACAGCAAAACAAGTTAACTAATGTGCACAGCTTTGCTCAACCTTTGCTTGTTGACTGCTTTGTAGAGCATGTGTTGTTTATTTATTTACTTTTTAGAATTATAAAAGTGCCTTTTTTTTCAAGGGACAAGGATATGAATATCATTGATTATACCATACACACAACACACAAACACATACACATACGGGCAAACATACACACACATACACATGTAATTCTACACAAAAACAGATGACAAAAACGCTGTTACTTTGTTTCTCACCAGAAAAATTACATTTTACTAGATGAACCAAAAGACCTAACATTAAAAATAATGATGATAATATGGCTGTAATCCACATAAAGAAGGTGTGCGCATTTAAAAATCTATATTACTAATTAACTACTCAAGGATTTGTCTTCATACACTGAAAATATCAATAGTTATAATAATATACATTTTTGACAGCAAACCTTTAAGATTTGAAATGTAAGAACCAGAGAATACCAAATACGGATCACTTCAGAGTTTTATATTGGCAATTAGAAAACATAATTGAAGTATATATAGGTAAAGGATATAAAATGTTAATTTCAATTTCCATGTACTCATTCCCCCAAGAAATATTTCTGAAGTTGTAGATATAACAGTAATATCATTATTAATAACATTCATAATCAGCATTAAACAGAGAATATATGGTAGGAACTGTGATAGAAATGGGATAGCGCAAAGAAGAAGATACACAAAATCTCTACAGTGAAAGCCAGAACTAAATTTTCTCCCCATGTGTTATTTTGACTTGTTATTATAGTTTCTTACGAATTGTAGTGTTATGGTTAATTGGAGTCTTTACTAAGAACATTTTCATTATTGAAAATTTTAATGAAATACTGTTTGCCTCCCCTTACTTTATGTGTGTAGGACAATAAATTCAATTTGACAATTAAAGTCTTTATAACGTCTTATGAAAAATACTAAATATTAATTTTAAACAGGTGCTAGTATTAATTGCAAAAAAAAAGATATTCAAATTCCATAAATCTATAAAAATATCTTTTACCAAAATATGAATCGTTAATTCATCAGTCTTTCTATCAGGTTGCTGTTTTCTCTTTAGAATAAAATTTATGAAATACTCTTATTTTAAAATAATCATTTTTTGCTATCATAAATCTACTTACTTGAATTCTGGTTCATAGGAGGTGATTTGGATGATAATTATTATTTTTAAAGACTATTTTATATGTAGTAGTTTAACTTGCCAGACAAATGTAAGGAGTATGCAAATAATTTTGCAGTACAGTTCATTAGGTAGATTCTTCATCTACTCGAGTTACATTGAAATGTACGTTAGGGTATTTCTTATGAATTTATTTCTAGCTTCCAATCAATTTGTAATAAGAGATATTATTATATTCTTAGTGCTGTGTTACAATATATGCTTTCTTTATAATCTAGTGATGCATGGAAGATCTTCAAAATAAAGGCTAACTCCTTTGCTGACATTAGGGTAAAACATCAAATTTATCTTGGAATTTTTATGTTGCCATATGTTTTCAGGCCTTAGTTTGATAAATATTTCTGAAATTACTTTAATGTATAAAGTATTTACAGTTGATATTAGAATTTATCCAATCAGATCTGTTCTGTAACTGTCTCCTGGAAGCTCAAGAATGAAAAAAAAGGGGAAGGATGATACTGGACAGAAACAGAACACTGTTACTATTCTATGGGAAGTATTGCATTTCAGTCATTGAATGTAGACAATTAAACATGTAACGTTTTAGTTTTCTTTTAATATATTGTGTTAAAGAATCAGAGGATGTTTAGAAGTTGGACAGGACCCACCCTGTTACCTAACATGTCATCTGACAGATAAGGAAACTGAAATTGAGTTTGATTAACTAAACAATGGCTAGAGAATGTCTTCACAGAGACCCGGACTCTCTTATCTCTGAGTATTCAAATGCTTTTTCCGCTAGCCTACGTTCTTTCCTGCAGTTAAAAACTACAAGCTTGGCAACTTTAATTCCCAGGATAAAACTAGTAACTTTATTGAGTTGTGACCCACTTTTTAATTCAAGCTTGATGAGAATAAAGGAAGGACCCTTGATTTTCAAAGATACATTTCAAATCACCCATTAAGGTTCATACAGAAAGCAGTCTTCCAGAAATTACATTTTGTTTTTAATCCCTAAATTTCAGGTAGAAAATTGTTGGGAAGAAAAATAAAAACAAAAATAAATAAATATGATTCTTTTTATAATAACATTGTCTTGGTAATTTTTACTGTTGAGTATGAGATAAATGAATGTGTTATTTGTTTAGAAAGATTGCTATATTCAAATGAAGAATGATACCACCTCAAATGAACACTTTAAGAAATTTAATTGAAATCAAAGAAATAATTATAGTCTATCAGAGGGAATTTGATACCCTCTGAAAGTCCCTACATTTGTGACTAAGCAAATGTTTCATCCAATTAAAAAAAAAATTAGAACCTATTTAATTGCCTCGCTCATTCACTATAACTGGCACAAATTAAACCTATCTGCCAATTGCAAGTATATGAACAACCTTTAGTATCAAAGACAGTGACAAAATGCTACGCTTTAAGGAGTAATAGCTAAGGCCAATTGTGGTTTAATTCACAGATGACATAACATCCTTGTATGAATGCTCTCTGTGTGTTTCAGCTGAGTAGTTATCACACATAGATTACTACGCCTCTTGCAGAATGTAAAAGTACAAGTAACACTGGAACATTTAACCAAACAACAACAACAATGACAGGGGGGAGGAAAAAAACACTTTGCTTAGTGTCAAGCATGCAGCCTGAACCCTACCAAGAGTCTGCATAATTGTACATGTGACTCATATGTCACCATGAAGGCAGAGAGGAATAAAAACAAATCAAAATCCTGCTAGCCTACAACTGTTATACATCTTTTTGTTCATGTTTTCAAGGAATGTGCTAATAGAAGTTCAAACTTCCAAAGATGTAAACCAAGTTAGATTGTTGAATTATTAAAGAATATTATATTACATATTGCACAAGAAAAAATGAAAAGCACAAGGAATATTTACTTTTAGAAATTTACCAGTTCCATAAGTACTGTTTTAACAGGGAAGTCAAAATTTACGTGTTATAATTAAGATGAACAAAACTTTAGGATTATTACTATCTTTGATTTGCATGTCTTTATAAGTGCCTGCCTAGAGAGAAGGAACTAAATTTGCTGACTAAAGATGTCTTCGTATCCAATTAAAACATGTTTTTCAAATTATATATCCCTTTGAGTATTGAGTCAGTTCAAATTTTAACTCCCATCACAACTGTCTTTTTGTTACTCTCTACCTATTCCCCTAAGAGACAACGAGGTTTGAAGGAAAGTTTGCTTAACTTTAGTATACTGAGAGAAAGACAGACAACCATCAGTCTTTGCCCACCTCACATGTGTGCCAAGAGCTTTCACCTGCATTAACATATTTAATTCAATACAACAAAGTAGATCTTAGAATTTCCTCTTTGCTGGTAAGAGAATAAGGTCTCAGAAAGTTTAAATATTTATTTGCATAATAATCCTTAGTCATTATTGAGTGCATGCCATTTGACAGGCACTTCAAAGCTCTATTAACATATGTTAAATAATTTAAATCCGCAACAGTCCTATAATGTAGATACTCATATTATCTCCATTTTAAAGATGAAGAAACAAAGGCACAGAGCGATTAAGTATATTGCTTAAAGCTACAGTGATATATTTCATGGGGTCTGCGATTCGAACTCAAGCAGTCTGGCACCAAATACAACATTATTAACTTTCACTGCCTCACAAAATACACTGGAAGCTCAAAATTCAGATGGACTAGAAGTGTAATTGAATCTATAGTACTAAAGAAACAATATATTATCCCGTACATTGTTTCTCAAAACAGAGTGTCATATATTCTGCTGCAGCTAACATTAGTTAACATTAACTGTCTTCTTTGCTTGCCAGTAATTGATTAGCATGTCCAATCTTTCTCTTTGGTTATAAGAAGAGATCTTACGTAGCCTGAAATAATGGAGTGTTTTTCATGTACTCACCTACCACATGCATGGATTCCCATAATGCTAATATACCAGTCAGATTTTGTTGTTATGCTTAAAGAGACTAAAGTGCAAGAACGTAAATGGAGTTGCAGCCTACCTCAAATTTAGCACCTACTTATTTGTGATTTACAGAGGCAATAGCATGACGGTGAAGAGACTTTCAATCTTGGAATTTCAGACCTGCTGAGCAGTGAATATGTGTGAGGTCTATAGTTTATAGGGGAGAGAAACAACCAGCCACACATTGCAGAGAACATATGCAAATATATTAAAAGAAGATAGCCAGTAAAAGAAGAAATGTGGTACTTGCCTTATATGTGACCAATTCTGAAATTCATTCTTCAGTTCCAGACCCTACTATTTCTGGGAAGTGTTCCCCAACCATTTCCAAGTCTGGTTTTGGTTCCCCTCTGCAGAATCTAATAAACTCTATGACCATTTAAATTCACTTCAATTTTTTAAAATTATAAGAAATGTTGACAAATGTTTTCAGTAAAAATTTATTTTGAAAAATGAAACGTAAGACCATGCATGTATATCTATTTTTCTGGTACTTTAAATTTAGCTTACAAGTGTAACTAAAATCCTTTTATTAAAATGAACAATGAAATAAACGATAAGGAAATTAGATTTGACTTTATATCTAAAGTTACATTTTTATATAATTTTGAGGCATAATTATAAAGATATGTATCATAATTATAAAGATACTCTAACATTTACAACATGATCATGAAGAGAAATCAAGTGCTTGTCAGTTTTCCCTAATGTCTGTCTTATCCTTTGTCAAATAACCTCTTTGATGAACTAAAATTTAATTCTTGCTTATTTAGTTAGTTAGCTTACGTAGTTTAGTTAGCTTATTTATTTAGTTAGTTATCACTGAAAAGTGCAGTACTGCTTTTTTTCTACATAAACTACAATAACATATATTAGCTTCATTTAACTGTTTTATTATTAGTAACTGGTGATCAATACAGTGAATTATTATCAGGAATTAATGTAGCTCTTCAACATAATTTTCAACAATTTTAAGAAATCCTACACTTTGGTTACAAGATTTCTAATTTTTCTTTGCAATTGCATGCCATTGTGCCTACACTGTTTTTAGATGTTTATAAAAGCTAATAATGAGCAAAAGATTAACAGAAATAAAGACCTCAGTGCCATGGGCAAGATGCTTGGCATTATGGAGCTAATATTTAGGCGCTAGACACTGTTGTGTTCATATTAGTTGTTAAATTGAGATACATTCCTACTTTGAAACAAAATCATTAATTTGAAGCCCAGGGTATGTCAGGTGCTGCTACCCTCACTGCCCTAGTTTGATTCAGAGCTTTCCAAACTTTCTCATAATGTGATCACCAGTATAAAAATTCTTGGCACAGCCAGTGCATACCTGACACTCTTTCTGTCTATGACCTTACTATATGGTAGAATAGAAGTTTGAGAGAACAGGATTTTGAATTAAGATCATTTTTAAAAAGTAGTTAATTTGGGCAAGATGGCAGATAGGAGGCAGGACTAGCTAGCAGCTCCCACTTGAACAGACAAAGCAGCATGTGGAGACTAACATCATGAACTTTTTTTCCAAGAACTATCACAGCAACATACTAAGAAAGCTGATAAAATCCACAGACTCTGCTGCAGGCTCCCTAAGACAATGTAAAACTGTGAGTCTGCTTGCTTTCTCAGTGAGGAGGCTGGTGGTCTGGGGCAAGTTCTCAGCACTGGTCACTGGCTGCCTGGAAATAGACTTGGTGCTGTTGTCAGGGGGCACAGTGGGAGTGAGATCAGCATTTTGGACTGCTGGCTGCATGGAAGCAGGATGAGGCCTGTGACTGCCAGCCTTCTCTAACAGTCTGGAGACCTGTATGACTCAGCAGAGGCAGTTATAATCCCCACTGGCCTGAGAACTACACCCCCGCTTCCCATAGAAGCTGCAGCAAGGCCTGCCCAAGGAGAGTCAGAGCTCAGACACACCTTCTTCTGCCCAAATCTGGTGGTCTTTTGCCCTGGTTGCCAAAGACAAAGGACGTAATCTCTAGGGAGTTTTAGAGCCCTGCCCATCACCTGAGAAAACTGAATACTTCATCAGGCAACCCTAGGGCAAGTTTGCTTCCTCCCTACAGTACTGCAGTTGATACACTCTTGAAAACACCAACTCCTCATTGGAGGCCAACCAATACAAAACCAGTGCACTGAACAAAAATATAACTAAGGACCCTAACACAGTCAACTTCACTCCCCTGCGACCTCCACCAAAGCAAGTTCTGGTATCCATAGCTGAAAGACTTGAAGACCAATAACATCACAGAACTCATTGCAAATACTCCCTAGTACCAGAGCCCAGTAGCTCCACTGGATGGCTAGACCCAGAAGAGCAAAAACAGTCACTGCAGCTTGGCTCTTAGGAAGCCCCATTCCTATGGGAAGGAGGAAAACATCACATCAAGGGACCACCCCATGGGACAAAAGAATCTGAGCAGCAGCCCTTTAGACCCAGATTTTCCCTCTGACAGGTCTACCCAAATGAGAAGGAACCAGAAAAATAATACCAGTAACATGACAAAACAATGTTCTTTAACACCTCCCAAAGATCACACTGGCTCACCAGCAATGGATCCAAGCCAAGATGAAATCTCTGAATTGCCAGAAAAAGAATTCAGAAAGTCAATTATTAGCTAATCAAGGAAGCAGGTAAGGTCCAGCTTAAAGAAATCAAAAACATGATACAGGATATAAAAGGAAATTTCTTCAGTAAAATAGAGAGCAAGAATAAAAAACATTACGACTTCTAGATATCAAGGACACACTTATATAAATGCCAAATGCACTGGAAAGTCTCAGCAATAAAATTGTTAGATATAGTGAACTCCAAGTTTCTTTTCAAAAATCAGTATGTCAGTATGTTCAGCCCTCTTATTCTTTAATTCTCCATTTTAAAGTTTAAATTCCTCGTAGTTTCAGTAAACAACCTTTTCCACCAGTTCTAATCAGTGGTTCACATCTGTTCCCCCAGTCCCCTGCTCCTTGTGACTCATCCTGGTCACCTGCTCCAGTCACCTGCCCTGGTCACATGCTTTGACCTGAGTCACCCAGTCACCTGCTCTGACCTGTATCGTAACTGTTCTTCCTGCCACACTACCCACCTCAATACTTAGGCTCATACCGTTGCTTTTTTAAAAATAGCCATTTGGAATTAGCTTAGATGGTGAGACCTAACCCTAGCCCATAGGGGACAAACACAGCAGTAGGGGCTACCTGCACCAGGAATAAGAACCTCATTTCCCTCCCTTGTCCAAGTGTGTGCTCACCATTCCTCCATCTCCAAAAATAAATTGAAAGAATTTATATTGAAGTGCTATTTCTTTACAGCAACAAAAATTCACATATAACAACTGGTGGCCCGTACAGGGACCCATTCCCTCTGGAGGTGGTCTCTGGTTCTCTCTTGTGAGGAGGTGTGCCCCTGCTACCTCATTACAGCAGCCTCAGGAGTGAGAAGTCAGGACCCAACCAGTGTGAGAAATAAGCCCGTACTCTCAGCAAAGAAGAAAGAAACTGGCCAGCAACCTGTGGTTGCCATCCTCGCATACCACAGCAACCATGCAAATCTGTGCACAGACAAAAGAAGGAAATGCCTGGGAGCTGGTAAAGTATTTCCTAGGTGGTGGGGACAGACCAATGTAAGAGAAGCCATGGGGGGAGGGGTGGTGATTCTTTGGTTGGGACATGCCAAGTTAAGAGAACCTGTGGAGGGCAGTGAAGTATTTTTTGGTCAACGTGTCTGAGGGGTTAAAAAAGGTAAGATATTTCCAGTAAGAGAAGTTGAGCCTCACCCCAAAAGGCAAGACATTTCTGACAAGATAAATTAAGCCTTACCCCCAAAATGGAAAGTACCCCAAGCAAGGTAAGGGATAAAATGGATAATGCTAGTAACAATAGTATTTCCCCTAATAATCCCCTGGGACTAATGTCAAAATATTAGAAGAATAATTAAAGGACCAAAAACAAGAAAAGGCAGCTGCTGTCCCAGGACCTTGTCCTATCCTTCTTGTCTCCCTCCTTATAATCCTGCATCTTAGAAATCATCCCAAAAGACCACTCACTACCAGCCTGAGTACCCTTCCCTAAAAGGACTTCAATGCAAGATAGAGCAATGTAAAAGAAAATATTCAAGACTTCCCATTCCCCTCTTCTTGGGGGAAGAAACAGGCATGCTATGAGAGCCTAGGAACGTGAACACCTCCCTTCCCCCAGCAAAAATGTTCCTCCAGAGGATCAAAAATTTCCCACCTGAGACCCTCTGGTGGGACAATAACAATGCAGCCCATTTAGAAAATATGCAGGAAAATATGCTGGTCTAGGTCCCAAGGGACCTTTTTGGCAGTGAATGTTAAAACTTCATTTTGTCACTAACAATTGGCCAAATATTAACAGGAAATTACAAAAAACACAGAGAACTAGAAAGATAAACCTATAAAAGAGCTTCTAAGAGAGGAAAAAATTCCTAGAGGAGAGAAAAAGATGGCCAGATGGAACAGAGGAAGTCAGAGAGAGAGAGGAAAAAAAAGAGAAAGACAGAGTCAGAGAGAGAGAGAGAGAGAAAGGGAGAGAGAGAAAGGAAGAGACAGAAGTGGTAAAGAGAAAGCAATGTGCTTTATTTCTTTAAAAGCCAGGGTAAATTTAAAACCTATAATTAATAATTGAAGGTCTTCTCTGTGATGGACTTCTTAAGCTCTCTTGTTCCCAATCCTTATACTATTACAATCAGTAATAGCCCTCTTGTTCCCAATCCTTATACTATTACAATAGTTTACAGTATTAGATTTAAAAGATGCCTGCTGGGCTTGTCCATTGGCAGAGGACAGCCGGGACCTATTTGCCTTTGAATAAGAAAACCTTCACTCTGGTCGGAAATAGCAGTACAGATGGACAGTCTTACCCCAAGGGTTTACGGAGTCTCCAAATTTATTTAGTCAAATATTATAACAAGTCATTTAATTAGCAAAGGTAAACAAAAAATTGAGCATAAATGGATTGAAGGCATCATATTCTTGCCTCTGCTGGAAACTGAACAAGAACTTAGAAAATTTTAGGATTAGTCAGATATTGTTGTCTATGGATAGACTCTTATGCCTTAAGAACAAAGCCCTTACACAAAAAGCTTATGCAAGATGAGCCAAACCCACTCATTTGGCAATTATCAGAAATCCAATAGGTGGAAAGATTAAAATACATATTAGTAACTGCCTCTGTCCTAGTCTTGCCCTCCTTAAGCAGACATTCCATCTTTTTTTCAGTGTAAACAAGGGCGTAGCCTTAAAAATACTTGCCCAAAGGCATGGAGGCCACCTACAGCCTATAGCCTTCCTGTCAAAAATCCTTAACCCAGTGGCCCACAGATGGTCAAGTGCATTTAATCTGTAGTGGCAACTGCTTTGCTAACAGAAGAAAGTAAAATAATAATAATAATAATAATAATAATAGTAACTTTTAAAGGAAACCTCATTGTGAGCATATCTCATCAGATCAGAACTATCCTAAGTCAAAAAAGCAAAAAGTAGCTTACTGACTCCAAAATCTTAAAGTATAAGTCTATTCTGTTAGAAAAAAAAAAGTAATAATTTAACATTAACCACTAATAATTCCCTTAACCCAGTGGGTTTAAATGGTTCCTCCCAGGTGATTAAGGAAAAAAGACACAATGGGTATTCAGTAATTAATAAGGAAATTCTTGTAGAAATAGAATTAGGAAAATTGCCTAATAATTATCCTAACTTCTAATCTTGTGGCCTTAGGTAGTCTAGTCCACAGACATGAAGAAAGTTTGCATTTAAAAAATGGTTATTATCTTTGATCAAAAAAAGGGAGAATTTATGTAAACAAAAAAAATCTTATATGGTAAATTCTTGTCCCAAAATAAATTAACTGGCTGTTTAAAGACTAGGATATTTACAACAAGTCAGAAAGTTGAGGCAAGTCAAAGATTGTCTGTGAAGGTCATACAAAATGTTATAAAATAGAATTTATGCAAGAAATGTTGTATAATTTAAAAGTAATTAGGCCTCCTGAATGGAAAACTATTGAAGAAACAGTTTATGTGCAAGGTGTGTAAGGAAAGTAAAATACACTTTTGGTAAAAGGATTATAAGGAAGCATAATAATGTGGATTTACCTATATTAAAAGTTTAAAAAAAATTGTTTAGAAGGTTTAAGCAAGTTTTAAAACATTAATTATGAAAGAAATTCTTTGTATAAACATTGGTTAAGTTAAAAAGGAATCATTTAGTTTTTCTGTGAACTGGACATTAATATAAAAGCACAACAGTTTTTTTGGGGTTTTTTTTTTTTTTTCACTAACCTGCTCTTTAACAAAAATTGTACATGGTTAAAAAGAGTCTATAAAAATCTTACCTTATGGTCAGACATTAAAATTGAATAAATATATCTACAAGCTTTTATTAAGTTGAGTTTGACATTAATAGCACACCAATATAAATGTGAAATTTAGCTTATCTGGTATAAAATCATACAGGAAGCATTGTCAAACATAAAATGGTGTTTGGCTTTCTTTGGTCTAAAAGCTCATAAAAATAGATGCTAAAGAGAATTCAGAAGGAAAATGGATATTGCCAGATCAGAGAGAAATATTATCCAAATGCCTTATGAGGGGAATCTGGTCCCAACTGTATCATCAAGGGACCCATTGGAGGCCCTAAGCCATGTGTGATACAGTCCTCAGAGTTTATGGGTGCATAGGAATTTATACCCTGGCCAAATGGGTTACAGACAGTTGCTTAGTATGTAAGAAAACTAATAAACACACCATAAAAAATGACCCCTTTGGGGAAGGAATCCAGGCTTAAGGCCATTCCAAAGTAACCAGATTAATTACACAAAGATGCCTCCAATGAGTCATCTAAAGTATTTATTGATTCAGATAATAGGATTCATTTTACTACACATGTTATTGGCAAATTAGTCCAGGTACTGGATATAACATAAAAATATTGTACTTCCTGGCACCCACCTTCATCAGGGAAAGTAGGAAGGCCTATTACCCTGTTAAGAGTTTGAACTGCTCCTTGAAAAGACATTCTACTATGGATCTCCCTACATTTGAAACAAAAAAAAATTAGTTTCTCAAAAGTTATATACTTGGTTTATCTTCCATTTTCCCTTCTCTCAGAACTAAAGGTATTTTATTACAGATACCATTCCTGGAGTTTCCAGCACACCAGCATCAGCGTGAAGACCACATTCTTGTTAAAAGTTGGAGAGAAGGAAAAGCTCAAACTGACCTGGAAAGTACCTTTCCTGGTGTTCCTGTCTACTGAAACTGCAATCCAGACAGCAAAAGAAGGATGGACCCATCACACCTGAGTCAAGAAAGCGCTGCTCACTCCAGTTATGGGCCCTAGTACCAGGGGAAAACCCTACCAAACTAAAGCCAAGCATAACTTAACTCTCTTTCATCTATTCTATTACTCCTCCTTCTTTCCTCGCTCTATTGTTGACCACCTAGTTATTGATATAACCAAGTCAATTTTACCTCAAACTATTACATTTGATGCTTGCCTTGTTATACCCTGCGGGGATTTGCCAAGTCAGAGGCAGCTCTTCACTTCAGAAAAGTATCTTTATCCTTCCTAACTCTCCTCAGACAAAAAAAAAAAAAAAATTCTGTTAACAGGAATAAGTTAGTTTGAGAAGAGTTTGACAAAGACTCAGCATAAACTGAAATCTTGTCCTCCTAGAACAGAGCTTCTCTGCCAAAGTTGGTTCATGCCATAAAATACTAAAGAGCAAGAACGGACTGTCACAACTAGTATGTACAGTTTCTTAAAACCATATATTCATTTTACTAAAGGAGTTACCCCTCCCCATTTTCAGACAGATTACCATCTCTGCTCCCCAGAGTTCTTCTCTTTCCTTAAGACATTTCTATGGCATAGGAGAAGAAATCTCAGGGAAGGACCCCATAAGCTCCATTGAAAAGTGTTTCATTGTCTCCTTACCTCCTGCACCCCCTTCTCCCTTCCCTAAGCTCTCCACTAACCAAACCTTCTCTTATTATCTACCCAATGGAAAAAAAACAAAGCAAAGTGGTTGTTGTAGAGGTTAAATATTTAAAACAAACTATAGAAAATGAAACAGGACACAAATGCTTGGCTGGAATACATTAGATATTTCTGTTTGCATGCCAAACAAGAGCAACTGTTATGCTTGTGCAACAGTCAGGCCAGAGACTCAGATTATCCTTTTTCCACATGGGTGGTTCTCTCACTGACTGGGCATGAGCTGTATGATATCTCTCTTTCAGAACCCCACATCTGGGGCAATGAGTCATGCAAAACTCTTTTACTGCTGTTCTCTGAGGTAAAGAGCCCTGCAGGTCAGCCCCAAAGGATATTCAGCCTCTGCCCTTGGCCATCTGCTCCAGTCACCTGCTTTGGTCACCTACTTTGACCTGAGTCACCCCTGGCCACTTGCTCTGACCTGTTCCATAACTGTCCTTTCTGCCAAACTACCCACCCCAGCACTCTGGCTCATACCCCTGCTCTCCTTAAAATAACCAGTCACAATTAGCTTAGACTGTGTGGTCTAACCCCAGCAAATAGGGAAATACCATAGCAGTAGGAGCTACCTGCATCAGGAATAAGAACCGCTTCCCTTCCTTTGTCCAGATGTATGCTTGCCATTGCTCCATCTGCACAATGCATACTTCTTTAGAAGTAAATTGCCTTGCTGAGATAATTTATATACAAGTGCTACTTCTTTTGTGGCACCAAAAATTTACATATAACGGAATCAAGCAAACAGAAGAAAGAACTTGAGAGCTTGAAGACAAAGCTTTTGAATTAACCCAATCATTCAAATACAAAGAAAAAAGAATTAAAAAAAAAAAAGGCTCTAAGAAATTTAAGACTATGATCAGTGTCCAAACCTAACAATAATTAATATTCCTGAAAAAATAAGAGAAATCTAAGTCTGGAAAACATATTTGAGGGGATAATCAACGAAAATTTCCTTGGTATTTCTAGAGCTCTAAACATCCAAATACAAGAAACTCAGAGAACGTTGGAAATTCATTGCGAAAAGATTATCACCTAGTCATCAGATTGTTTAAAGTCAAGACAAAGAAAAAAGTATTAAGAGCTGTGAGTCAAAAGCATCAGGTAGACTTTAAAGAAAAACCTATCAGAGCAATAGCAGATTTCTCAGCAGGGGGTCTAAGGGATTGGGTTCCTACTTTTAGCCTCCATAAACAAAACAATTATCAGCCAATAATTTTGTATCCAATGAAACTAAGCATCATAAATGAAAGAAAAATGCAGTCTTTTCCAGACAAACAAATGCTGGGAAAATTGTTTACTATCAAGCCAGCAGTATAAGAACTGCTGAAAGGAGCACTGTATCTTGAAACAAGTCATTGAAATATATCAAAATAGAACCTTCTTAAAGCATAAATCTCACAGGACCTATATAACAATAACACAATTTAAAAAAGAGGTATTGAAGCAACAAATAGCACAATGAATTGAATAATATCTCACATCTCAATACTAACATTGAATGTAAATGACTTAAACACTCCACTTAAAAGATACAGAATGGTAGAATTGATTAGGAATTCACCAACCAAGTTTCACTCACCTAACACTTAAGAACTCATATAAATTGAAAGTAAAGAAGTAGTAGAAAAAGATATTCTATGCACATAGACACCAAAAGTTTCCAGGATTAGCTATTCTCGTATCAGACAAAACAAACTTTAAAGCAACAGCAGTAAGCACATACAAAGAGGAGCATTATATAATGATAAATGGACTAGTCCACCATGACAATATTTCAATTGTAAATATATATGCAACTAACACTGGAGCTCTCAAATTTATAAAACAAATACTACTAGACCTAAGAAATGAGACAGATGACAACACAGTAATAGCAGGGGATGTTAATTCTCCACTGACAGTGCTAGGCAGATTGATAAGACAATTAGCCAACAAAGAGACAATAGACTTAAAATGTACACTAGAACAAATAAACTTAAGAGATGTTTATAGAACATCTACACAATAACTGCAGAATATACATTCCATTCATCAGCACATGACACATTCTTTAAGGTAGACCATATGATAAGGCAAAAACATGTCTTGGTAAATATTTTAAAAAATTAAAGTATATCGAGTACTTTCTCAGACCACAGGGGTGTAATATTGGAAATCAACTCCAAAAGGAACTCCAAAAACCATGCAAATACATGGAAACTAAATAACCTGCTTCTGAATGATTGTTGGGTCAACAATGAAATCAAGATGAAAATTAAAAATTCTTTAAACTGAAGGATAGTAGCAACACAACCTATCAAAACTTCTGGGGTACTGCAAAAGTGGTGCTAAGAAGAAAGTTCATTACATTAAATACCTAAATCAAAAAGCCTGAAAGAGCACGAATAGACAATCTAAGGTCACACCTTATGGAACTGGAGAAACAAGAGCAATCCAAACCCAAACCCAGAAGTAGAAAAGATGTGATGAATATGAGAGCAGAACTAAATGAAATTGAAACAAACAAACGAAAAAGACAAATGAAAACAAAAACTGACTATTTGAAAGATAAGTAAAATTGGTAGACCATTAGCGAGATTAACCAAAGAAAGAAGAGAGAAGATCTAAATAAGCTCAATTAGAAACAAAATGAAAAATATTACTACTGATACCACAAAAAAACAAAAAAATATTCAAGGCTACATTAAACATGTTTATGCACATAAACTAGAAAACCTGGGGGAGTTGGATACATTCCTGGAAATATACAACCCTCCTATATTTAACCAGGAATATATAGAAACTCTGAACAGAGCAATACCAGGCAGTGAGATTGAATTGGTAATAAAAATTTGCCAAAACAACAACAAAAAGCTTAGGACCAGATGGATTCACAGCTGAATTTGATCAGACATTCAAAGAAGAATTGGTACCAATCCTATCAACACTATTCCAAAAGAAAGAAAAAGAGTGAATACTCCCTAAATCATTCTATGAAGCTTGTATCATCATATTACCAAAACTAGGAAAGCACATAACAGAAAAGAAAACTGTAGATCAATATTCCTGATGAACATAGATGCAAAAATCCTTAACAAAATACTAGCTAACCAAATCCAACAGCATATCAATAAGATAATCCACAATGCTCAAGTGGGTTTCACTTAGGGATACACGGATGGTTTAACATGTGCATGTCAATAAATGTAATAAACCACATAAACAGAATAAAAAGCAAAAATCACATGATCATTTCCATATATGCAGAAAAAGCATTTGACAAAATTCAGCATTGTTTATGATTAAAACCCCCAGCAAAACTGCCATTTAAGAGATAACTTAAGGTAATAAAAGTCATCTATGATAAACACACAGGAAACATTAAACTCAACTGGGAAAAGTTGAAAGCATTCCCCTTGATTACAGGAACAAGACAAGAATGTCTGCTTTCACCCTTTCAATTCAACATAGTATTGGAAGTCCTAGCCAGAGCAATAAGACAAGAGAAAGAAATCAAGGGTATCCAAATTGGTAAAGAGGAAGTAACACTGTCACTGTTTCCTGATTATATAATTGTATACCTAGACAACCCTAAAGACTCATCCAAAAATCTCCTAAAACTGGTAAATAAATGCAGCAGTTTCAGGATACAAAATCAATGTACATAAATTAGTAGCTCTGCTATACACCAACAGCAACCAGACTGAGAATCAAATAAAGAACTTAACCCCATTCACAATAGCTGCAATAATAATAATAAAATAAAATACATGGGAATATGCCTAACCAAGGAGATAAAAGATCTCTACAAGGAAACAAGGAAAACTACAAAACACCGCTTAAAGAAATCATAGATGACACAAACAAATGGAAACATATTCCATGCTCATGGATGAGTAGAATCAATATCATAGAAATGACCATACTGCCAAAAGCAATCTACAAATTCAATGCAATTCCCATCAAAATACTAACATCATTCTTCACAGATTTAGAAAAAACAATCCTAAAATTCATATGGAACCCAAGGAGACTTCACAGCCAAAGAAAGACTAAGCAAAAAGAACAAATCTGGAGGCATCACATTACCCAACTTCAAACTATACTGCAAGACCATAGTCCCCGAAAACCATGGTATTATTATAAAAATAGGCTCATAGACCAATTGAACAGAATAGAGAGCTCAGAAATAAACCCAAATACTTTCAGCCAGCTGATCTTCGATGAAGCAAACAAAAGCATAAAGTGGAGAATGGACACCCTATTTAGCAAACGGAGACGGGATAATTGTCAAGCCACATGTAGAAGAATAAAACTGGATTCTCATTTCTCCTTTTATGCAAAAATCAACTCAAGATGTATCAAGGATTTAAATCTAAGACCTGAAACCATAAAGGTTTTAGAATATAATATTGGAAAATCCCTTCTAGACATTAGCTGAGGCAAAGACTTCATGACCAAGAACTGGAAAGCAAATGCAACAAAAACAAAGATAAATAGATGGGACTTAATTAAACTAAAAAGCTTCTGCACAGCAAAAGAAATAATCAGCAGAGTTAACAGACAACCCATAGAATGGGAGAAAATCATCACTATCTGTACATCCAACAAAGAGCTAATATGAAGAATCTATGAATAACTCAAACAAATCAGCAAGAAAAAAACAATCCCATCAAAAAGTGAGCTAAGGACATCAATAGACAATTTTTAAAAGAAGATATACAAATGACCAACAATCACCTAAAAAAAATGGTCAACATCACTTATTATCAGAGAAATGCAAATCAAAAAATACTACTTTGCTCCTACAAGAATGGCCAAAATAAAAAAACTGAAAATTAACAGATGTTGGTGTGGATGTGGTAGAAAGGGAATACTTATATACTGTCAGTGGGAATATAAGCTAGTACAACCACTGCAGAAAACAGTGCAGAGATTCCTTAAAGAACTACAAGTAGATCTACCATTTGATTCAGCAATCCCACTACTAGGTATCTACCCAGAGGAAAAGAAGTCATTATATGAAAAAGATACTTGCATATGCACGTTGATAGCAGTATAATTTTCAGTTCAAAAAAATATGAAACCAGCCCAAATGCTCATCAATCAATGAGAGGATCAAAAAATATAGGTTACATATATATAACCTACTTCATGATATGTATGTGTATTATATACATACATACATACATGATATATATGTGTAGTACTTCATGATATATATGTGTAGTATATACATATATATCATGAAGTACTACACATATATATTATGAAGTACACATATATATGTGTATATAAATATAATGAAGTACTATGCATATATATCATGAAGTACTACTCAGTCATAAAAAGTAATGAAATAACGGCATTTGCTGCAACCTGGATGAAATTGGAGACTATTATTCTAAGTGAAGTCACTCAGGAGTGGAAAAACAAACATTGTATATTCTCATGCATAATTGGTAGATAAGCTATGGGGATCCAAAGGAATGAGATTGATACAATGAACTTTGAGGCCTTGGGAGAAAGGAGCGGGGTTGTGAGGGATAAAAGACTACCACATTGGGTGTAGTGTACACTGCTTGGGTGATGGGTGCACCAAAATCTCAGAAATCACCACTCATTTATATAACCAAACACTACCTGTTCTCCCAAAACCTACTGAAATAAAAATTTTAAAAAATATATATAAAATTAATAAAAGTAGTTGACTTATTAGTTATTTCCAGTGTTTTTTCTCTAATCAACATTGTAATTTCAAGGACTAAAAAAAGGAATAGTTGTATAAGGGGGATGCCTATTCTTACTGCTATCATGGCTCTTAACATACTCTATTGAAAGTGTTTCCTCAATATTATATTTCCCTTAACTAATCGGGACCTACCAAGATGAGATGAAACAGCTCTGTGTTTTTTATTATTCTATTCACTGAGCTTGGCTTACTTTGCTCTTGTACGATAAACACAATGAATGCATTTTTATAAAAATAATGAATATCATCTTTGACATTCTTTATGAAATTCCTAATAGCTTTATTTGATGGTAATCACTGTTACAGCTGACTTTCTTGAGTATTTTTAGTAATTTTTACTTTAAGTTCTGAGATGATAAGAACCATACTTATGCAATTCTGTACACCACCTAGCACAGTATTACTGCACATTAAATACTGGATGTTGCTTACTTGTTGACACTGCCAGTGAAACCAAAAGTACCCTTCATAGTCTATTCAGTGAAAGACAAATCCTATGCACACCCCGTAGATGTGAGTGGAATAAATGCATCCACTCATTTCTGTAGCTATAGTTAATACATGAAAGTGGGTGACAGCATTTCATTTCAATGGCTGTGTTAATACTAGCAGAAAGACTCTATATATGGTTTGCCCCCAGGTTTATAAACCAAGCTTTGATCCATGTGGCCATAGTCATTTTACAAGTAAAGCTATAAAACTTCCTGGTTTAAAATCAACCACACATTACTTCCTATTCTCAGACGCCAGTCTAGAATTACAAGAATTTTGGTGACAACTATGGGTAAGAGTCCAAGAGTCCAAGAAAATTGTTACTTTTTGATTTTCTGTAGGGATCCAAATTCTTTTTGCAACTTTGATTCAGAGTTGACTGAGTTCTGCATCAAAAAACTAAGTCAATCTCAACAAAACTTATACTCTCAAACTAGTCATCTAAAAATAGAGTTTGATTCTTTATCAGATAACTATTACATGATTGTGGCACATAGAAGATTTTACATTCACTGACTCAAAAATAGTATTTTGCAAAATCTAAAGAGAAATGCAGTGAGATTAGTCAGTGAAGCTGAGAAATTACTTGTGTATCAAGTAGAAAAAATGTAAACTACTGGGAATAAATTTAATCCCTAAAAATGAGCAATAAAACAATGTTATCAGAATGAAGATTAGAAATGGGAAATAAAGGAATAATGAGAAACATCACAAAGCAGTCAATTGACTTTCTTGGGGTCAAAGAACTATACAGTTGGCATTCATGCAAAAAAAAAAAAAAAAAAGAACTTCTAATCTTTCTCTATGACACACTCTTCCTCAATCTTTACCATCTTGGCTACTGAAAACTTCCTTGAAGTTTCTCAGAGTTACAACCTAACAGTAATTATAAACACTTCTTTTATGATGTCCACTTCCTAGCTGGCAGTAAATTCTGTTGTCACTACATCAAAACATATTCAAAATCCAACTTCTCACCTAATTCCTGCACTATCTTTCTATTAACTACTATTAATTGGGCAGTAGAAGGCTGCCTGAACTATAATAGGTGCCCTATTAATATTTTTAAATTCACAAAAGCAATGAAAGAAATAAGAAAAACAAAAAAGTAAGATATTAAATAGATAATCTTTCTTTGTGTTAATAACAAATCAGTCAATTAGCACATTCAAATACCTTATAAGGTCTATCAAATAGCAAATTGATTTTAATAACTATATCTTAATGTATACAACTGTACCTCAAAAGTTTTATAAATGTTTCTAGATAAATTTATAATTTAATGAGAAACACTTATCTCATAATCTTATAACTATGCCTCATTTTGACAAATTGTTAACCACCTTGAGTAACCATTTTTTTTTAAATCAGGCTTAGAAAATAATTATGTTTAGTTTTTGAAAATTAAGTTCATTGCCAAGGCATAGAGATTATTTGTTAATGATTATACTTAAAATGTATTTAGACTTTATAAATAATTCCAGCTCAGGCATGGTGGCTTATGCTTATAATCCAGCATTTTGGGAGACCGAGGCAGGAGGATTGCTTAAGCCCAGGAGTTCATGACCAGCCTAGGCAACATAATGAGACTCCATATATACAAAAAAAAAAAAAAAAATTAGGCATAGTGGTGCATGCTTGTAGTCTTAGCTACAGCCTAGGAGGTTGAGGTGGAAGGATCTCTTGAGATTGACAGGTTGAAGCTGCAGTGAACATTAATCACCTCATTGCACTCCAGCCTGTGCAACAGACAGAGGATTTACAAAAAAAGAAAAAGAAAAAGAAAAGAAAGATATTTCTATTTGAAGTCTTAGCTAGATTAATATAATAACTGGAAATAATAAGACCCAATCTTATTCCCTATGCCTTCCTCACTAAGTTTTGAGGAGGACAAGACTTATTTGGCTGTATAATTTTGGTTATATTTGTTGACAATTGAACTTCAATACCCTTTCATTTTATAGAAAGATTCTTTTTCCTTCCTTTATGTACAATTGAATAGAACAAAAAGCAGAAGATATTAAAAAATACTACCATCTCTAATGCTTAGAAGCATATTCGGGAAATGGTATGTTCTGCTCAATATAATTTAGTCAACAGAAAATTAGTATATATTATACTCTGGTTGTCAATTTTATCCTCCCAGAGTGTAATAAAATATATTGAACACAAAGACAATTCAAAACATTCAAAGTGTAAATTTACCCATTATTTTTTTCAATGTAAGTATACTATAGGAGTTTACAGGACATCAAGGCTGTTTCCACATGCATCAATTTTCATTATCCCGTCATAGCTGGAAGGTATAATAGATATTTTGAGTTGATACAACATTGAAAGAAGGAATGGTGTGCTCAATTTAAATTAAGGCTGCTTTGGAAATAAAATATAAGCTTCAATGGTGCTGGTAATTAAACCCATTCAGTAAGATTACAAAGAATTTACAAGTATTACATTTGGTTTTCAGTTATCTTGTATATGTTGAATTTACAAATACATCATTTTCTATATTGAAATACATATATATATATAAACACATATATAAATATATAACATATATGTAAGTATATATAAGATCTATTTTTCAACTTATTTCATCTGTGGCCTTTCTTAGCAAAGTTGTTATGTTAAGACAGCTTAATTGAAGCGCCATTTTCATTCTTTTTTTTAACCTGCTTTTATTCAAAGCTTAAAAATTTATTGTAAAGTTAGCATTTTTTCGTCAATGTTTCTGTCTTCAAAATATTATCATCCCTGTTCACTGTCCTCCTTTTCCAGCTTCTTTGAATAAGGGCTTTGCTTTCATGTATTTTTCTTTTCCCTTTTAGCATTATGTTCCTGGGCTTCTTCCCTCCACTATCCATACAGAATCATATATTCTAGCCTAAACAACATTTAGAAGGTCCCATTTTGGTGAGCTGCACAAAACAAACTCAAAACAAAAATCAAAACTAATTCACTGCATTCCCAAAATATCCCTGATGCAACTGAAATTTTCTTATTATTATAGTTCTTTAAATGGCTTTAATGACGTTTTGCCATTGGTAAAGATTGAATCCTGTGAATCTTGATTAGAAAATATCTACTTCTTTGTTTTGAATATATGCTTTCCAATGCAAAAATCCCACTAGTAATTGTATAATTTCCACAAATTAATCAAGATCAGCAGTGTTCTATTCATTTTAAATTCTGAAACACATATATATCATACAATATTAGTATGTATGAAGAGAGAAAGACAGAGTTACTAAGAGAGTTGTTTAAATGGCCATGGTTTTGCCATTTAACTCATCCTTGGAGCTTAATTTGTAAAAGATTAAAAATCAAAGTTAAACCTTCAGTTTCTAAATTTTTGAAAAATCTAACATGATGTGCATTACAAGATATTAAAATGCCTGACAATGACATTTTTAAACAGTATTGTCTCATAGGAAATAAAAGAAGCAATTGTACTGAGTTGAAAGTTAATCTGTAAGAACTGCATTTTTAGGATGCTGGGTTTCTATTCTTGGAATAGGTTAGAGAAATTACAAAAAAGGCTCACAGTGATTGCTCTTCTCCCAACAGTCACACAATTTACTTCTAAAATTTAATTTTAAACTAGAGTAAAATATTTCTTAAAACATGATACTGTCACTACTTGCAATATGCCTAATCCAGGCCAAAATTGATTTACGAATCTATTCCACATCCAAATCAGACAAAGAAGACTCTCTAAAGCTGCCCAGGGGACTCTAATCAATACTGAAATTACTCTAAAAATATTACAAAACTTCTTATCTGATGCTCTCAAGTCTATGTACATATTTGGCCTATTAATTGAAAAAGAGAATCTCTAAAGGATACATTTGTTCACTGCTATTTTGAGGTAAGAGCACAGAACATTTATTTTATTGTAATCCACTAATTGGATTTCATATCATGTTGTTTTCTTTTTTTTTTTTTTGTATAAACAATGATCACAATATAGCTTCTAAAATAGCAAGATTTCTACATGTGTAGTAATAATTTAAAGGTAATTATAAAGCAAACATTATTATTATTATTCCAGATTTTGATACTGCACCCACTCATTTTAGATGTATTTCCCACGCTTGATTTTATAGCAGCCTTTTAAGCTATCAACTTTATGTAGACTTCCTCAAACACTCAACTTTACTTTTGTTAAAAAAAAAACTGACTTTACACTTACATTTTATTTGCTGGTGTATTTACACTGATATAATAATAAATGTAAATAGACATAACTGTATGTTGGTACACAAGTAATTTAACTGTTGGAGCTGGATGGGCACAGTGGCTCACATCTGTAATCTCAGCACTTTGGGAGGCCAAGGTGGAAGAATCACTTGAGCCCAGGAGTTCCAGACAATCCTGGGCAACATAGTGAGACCCTGTCTCTACAAAACAGAAAAGGACAACAAAAAAATTAGCCAGGCATGCTGGTGCACACTCGTGGTCCCAGCTGTTCAAAAGGTTAAGGTGGGAGGATTGATTAAGTCTGCAGTGAGCTGTGAATGTGCCACTGCACTCTAGCCTGGGTAACAGAATGATACCCCATCTCAAAAACAAACAAACAAAAAGCAATGGAGACAAATACGTGGTGTTACTAAAGAATAGTGTCCTATATGATACTATTGATATGTATATTATACGCATCTATTTGATATGTATATTATACAGTAGGATTTTCAAAAGAAGTAAAGAATTTCCAATAAAATGTAAGATGGCTTAAATGGGGGTGGGTTAATAATATGTTTATTGCACTTGCTTTATCACTAAAATATCAGGTCTCACAGTTAGATGAGTTTTCAAAGAATAACTTATTATTTGCTTACCAGCAAGAAGTGGGCAACCCTAGGGAGGTAGATTTCAAATTCAATATTTATTTATAAGAATCACCCTGGGCACTTGTTAAATTCAGATTCCTGGCATTAATCCAAAGACAGTGGCTCTGTATACAAACTCAAGATTTTTTCTTCTTTAACTGGCATCTCAAGTGATTCTGGCACAAGTGATCCACAGTATATATTTTGTAAACAATGATCTCAAATGTGCAGGCCTCCAAAAAGAATATACATTTTGATTTCTAATACCTAATATGACTTATAGTCATTTTTATTTTTCCTGATTATTTGGTGAGGTAGTCTTCTACAGAAAATTCAGAAAATACTGAGAAATAACATAATAATAATCTTAGAATCTCATTATTCAGATTTAATATTTTAAGAATAGTTTTGTGTATTTACATTGAGTAGTATGCACACGTATACTTTTAATAAATTATGTGATGAGTACTTTTTTAGAAAACCTTGTCCCCTCTGTAATAGTAAAGTTCTAGTACAATGAAACAGAAGCTATACTAGGTATTACAGACAGGGAATTGTTTAGCCAAATGTTGGAAACCTTCAGGATAATTAGGAAGACCAGAAACTAGTCACTGATGAAACCAGGTCCCTTCATAAGACTAAGGGAACAAAAGGTAATACTCAACCTAAGTGTCTATCAATCAACGAATGGATACAGAAAATGTGGCATATATACACAACGAAATATTATTTATCCATAAAAGAATGCAATCCTGTTAACTGCAGCAGCATAGATGAAATTAAGATTATTATATTAAATGAAATAAGCCAGGCACAGAAACATAAATATTACGTGTTCTCACTAATATATGGGAATTAATACAATGGATCTCATGAAGCTAGAGGATAGATCGGTGGTTATGAGGGGCTGGGAAAAATAAGAGAGAGGGAAAGATGAAGAGAGTTTGATTAATGGGTACAAAAATACAGTTGAATATAGGAAATAGGACCTAGTGTCCAATAGTACAGTAGGGTAACTGCAGTTAACAATAATTTATTATAGATTTCAAAATAACTAGAAGAATTTGAATGATCTCAACATAAAAAAGAGAAATATTTGAGGTTATGGATATCCTAGTTACCATGATTTCATCACTACCCATTGTATGCTTGTATCAAAATATCACATGTGCCCCCAAAATATGTAGAGCTATTGCACATCAATAAAAATAAAAAAAATTAGTAATAAGTGTGACTCAGAACCTAGCAGCTCAAAGAAGGCACCACAACACAACTGGTACTTAGTTGAGAGAATCGCAGAACTCCTGGTGACTTGTTCAACAAGGATTGTTAGTATCTGGACCTCTGAGGAGACATAGAGTGTACTGGATGACTTCCAAAGTCTGGCACTGCAGCATCTGCTCTTCCTGAAGCAACACTTATAAAAACTGGAAACAGAATGAGAGTCTCTTAACAGCTTTGCTTTGAATCAACCCAGTCAGACAAAAGTAAAGAAAAAAGAGTTTTAAAAAACTGAATAAATCCTTGAGAAATATATAATTATGTAAGGCAACCAAACCTCTCCTTTATTGCCATGACTAAGAGAGAAAGTAAGAAATTTGGAAAACATATCTGAGTATATAATTCAGGAAAATTTCGGCAATCTTGCTAGAGAAGTCATCATGAAGGTATAAGAAATCCAGAGAACTCCTGTATATACTATACAAGCTGATCATCCCCAAAAAATGTAGGCATCAAAATATCCAGTGTTGACTCAAAAGAAAAAACCTTAAAGGCATCTAAAGAAAAGGGCCATATTACCCATAAAAGGAAACTCATCAAACTAACAGCAGACTTCTCAGCACAAACCTTATAAGCCAGAAATGATTAGGGTCCATTTTTAGTATTCTTGAAGAAAAGAAATGCCATCTAAGAATGTCATATGCCACCAAACTAAGCTTCAAATAAACGAAGGAGAAATGAAGTCTTTCCCAGATAAGCAATCACTAAGTGAATTTGCCACCACCAAAATGGTCTTACAAGAGATGCCTAAGGGAGTTCTAAACGTGAGAATGAAAGAGTACTTGCTACCACAAAAGTATACATAAAAGCACAATCCACAAACCCCATAAAGCGACTCCACAATTGAGACTATAAAACAACTAGCAAAACATACTATGATGGGAACAAAAACTCACAATCAATATTAACCTTGAATGTAAACAACCTATATGCCCCACTTAAAATACATGGTGGCAAATTAGATTAAAAAATAGCAAAAAAAAAAAAAAAGACCTTTTTTTCTGTTGTCTTCAAAGAAGCATCTTACATATGATGACACCCATAGGCTTAACATAAAAGTATGGACAAAGATCTATTACACAAGTGGAAAACAAAAAAGAGCAGAAGTTGCTATGCTTGTATCTGATGAAAAAGACTCTAAGCCAACAACAGTAAAACAGTACAATGAAGAGTGTTGCATAATGATAAAAGGTTCAATTTAACAAGAAGATTTAGCTATTCAAAATATATATGCACTCAATATTAGAGTACCCAGGTTTACAAACCTCTCAATTCATTTAAAAAAAAAAATGAAAACCATACCAAGCAATTTCTTAGACCACAGTGGGATAAAAATAGAAATCAATACCAAGAAACCCTAACACATAGAAACTAAACAACTTAATTCCTGAAAGACTTTCGGACGAACAAAAAAAGTAAAGTCATAATAAATGAAAACAGTGATACAAAATACCAAAACCTCTGGAATGCAGCAAAAGCAGTGTTGAGAGAAAATTTCACAGTACTAAACACCTACATCAAGAAGATAGAAAGAATCTCAATAACCTAATGCCAAACCTAAAGGAAGCAGAAAAACAAAATCAAACCTCAAAGCTAGCAGAAGAAAAATATCTAAAATCAGAGAGAATTAAATGAAATTGAGACTATAAAAACTATACAAAGAATCAACAAAACAAAAAATTGGATCTTTGAAAGCATAAGCAAGATTGATAGACTGCTGGATAGATTAACAAAAAAAAAGGAGATAAGATCCAAATAAGCACAATCAGAAATGGCAAATATGACATTACAACCGATTCCATAGAATACAAAGATATGTCTGTGAATGCACACACACTAGAAAATATAGAGGAAACGGACACATTCTTAGAAGCAGACAACCTCACAATATTGAACCAGGAAGAAATTAAAGCCCTGAACATACCAATAACAGGTCACAAAATCATATCAGTAAAATACAAACAAAAAAACAAAAACAAACAAACAAAAATCTTACAACCAAAAAACTACATTAAAAAATTTTTTTTAAGTTCTGGACCAGAGAGATTCACAGCCAAATTCTACCAGACATGCAAAAAAGAGCTGGTACCAAGTCTACTGAAACTATTCCAAAAATTTGAGGAGAGGGGATTTCTCCCTAACTTATTCTATGAATTGAATAATTCTCCTAATACCAAAAAACCTGCAAACACATGACAGTAAAAGAAAACTGTAGGTCGATATTCCTGATGAACATAGATGCAAACAATTGCAATAAAATACTAGCAAACCAAATCCAGCAGCACAACCAAAAATAATTCACCGTCATCAATTGGGCTTTATTCCTGGAATTCAAGGATGTTTAAACATAAGCAAATCAATATATGTGAGTCAGCACAGAAATAGAATTAAAAAACAAAAACCACAGAATCATCTCAACAAAGAAAGGAAATTCAAGAAAATACAACATCCCTTCATGATAAAAACCCTCAACAACTTAGGCATTAAAGGCACATACCTCAAAATAAGAAAAGTCATCTATGACAAAACTACAGCCAACATCATATTGAATGGGGAAAAGTTGTAGGCATTCCCCTTAACAACTGGAACAAGACAAGGATGCACACTCTTACCACCCCTATTCAACATAGTAATGAAAGTCCTAGCCAGAGGAAGTAGGCAAGACAAAGAAATAAAAGGCATCCAAGTAGGAAGAAAAGATGGAGTCAAATGATCTCTCTTCACTAACTATATGATTCTATTCCTAGAAAACCCTAAAGATTCTGCCAAAACTCCTGGACCTGATAAAGTTCAGTGATGTTTCATGATACAAGATTAGCATACAAAAATCAGTAGGATTTCTATACACCAATAATGTTCAAGCTGATATCCAAAAAAAGCAATACCACTAAAATAGTCACAAAAATACATAAGAACACATCTAACAAAGGAGGTAAATGATCACTACAAGGAGCACTACAAAGCACTGATGAAGGAAATAATAGATGACACAAACAAATGGAAAAGCCCTCCATGCTTATGGATTGGAAGAGTTAATACCATTAAAATGTTTACACTGCCCAAAGCAATCTACAGATTCAATGCAATTCCTATCAAATTACCAATGTCATTTTCACAGAATAGAGAAAACAACTATAAAATTCAATATGGGATCAGGTGTGGTGGCTCACAACTGTAATCCCAGCACTTTGGGAGGCTGAGGCAGGTGGGTCACCTGAGGTCAGAAGTTAGAGACCAACCTGACCAACATGGTGAAACCCCATCACTACCAAATACAAAAAATTAGCTGGATGTGGTGACGCATGCCTGTAATCCCAGCTACTTGGAGGCTGAGGCAGGAGAATTTCTTGAACCTGGAAAGCAGAGGTTGCAGTGAACTGAAAAAGCACAATTGCACTCCAGCCTGGGAAACGAGCAAAACTCCATCTCAAAAAAGTAATGAATTAATTAATTTTTGATTAATTAAGCATTTTAATTAATTAAAATAAAACAAAATTTATTCGAACCAAAAAAGAACCAAATAGCCACAACAGTCCTAAGCAAAAAGAACAAAATCATTGGCATCATATTACCTGACTTCAAACTGTACAATTAAAACAATATGGTACTGATACAAAAATAAACACCTAGACTAATGGAACAGGTTGGAGAACCCAGAAATAAAGCCTCACATCTATAAGCAACTATTCTTTGACAAAGTCGACAAAAATGAACAGTGAGGAAAGACACTCTATGCAATAAATGGTGCTAGGGAAAAACTGACTAGCCATATGCAGAAGAATGGAATTGACTCCTACTTCTCACTGTATACAAAAATTAACTGATGGTGAACTAAAGACTTAAATATAAGACCCCAAACCATAAAAATCCTAGAAGAAAACCCAGGAAATACCCTTCCATACATTGGTCTAGGCAAAGAATTTAAGACTAAGTCCTCAAAAACAAATACAACAAGAACAAAACTTGGTAATGATAACCTAATAAGGAACTTCTGCAGAGCAAAAGAAACTATCAACAGAGTAAACAGAAAACCTAAATAATGGAAAAAATAATTTCAAACTGCACCTGAAAAATAACTAATTACAGAATCTATAAAAACTTAAATCAACAAGAAGAAAACAAAGTCAGATGACAACAGATGGTGGCAAAGCTGAGGAGGAAAGGGAACATATAAACTATTGATGGGACTGTAAATTAGTTTAGTCCCTGTGGAAAGAAGTTTGGAGATTTCTCAAAGAACAAAACGTAGAACTATCATTTGACCCAGCAATCCCATCACTGGTTATATACCTAAAGGAAAACAAATCATTTACTAGAAAGAAATCTGCACCAATATGTTTATCAGAACAGTATCCACAATAGGAAAGCCATGGAATCCACCTACAGGGATAAATAGAATGTTGTTATATATACATTATGGAATGCTGGAATGCTAAATAGCCATAAAAAAGAACAAAATTATGTTCTTTGCAGGAAGATGGATGTGGCTGGAGGCCATTATTCTAAGTAAATTACCATAAAAACAAAATCAAATATTGCAAGTAATCACTTGTAAGTGGGGACTAAACACTGGGTACACATTGACATAAATATGTGAAAAATATACAATTGGGATTTTAAATGAGGATAGGGAAGGAGGTGGGAAAGGGCTGAAAAAACTACCTACTGGATACTATGTTTACTATACAGGTGATGGGATCAATAAAAGCACAACCTTTAGCTTCATGCAATATATCTATGTAACAGTCCTGCATTTGTACCCTTAAATCTAAAACAAACAAAGAAACAACAGCAAAAATTCGGATCAATCAACCTGGTCAGTGACTCTGAAGCAATATCTAAAATCATCAGTGTATGAAGTCGAGGGAATGAAGAGCAAAAATTAAAATAGTCTGGAAACCACAAACTGTATTAGCCCGTTTTAAAGAAAAAATATTGTATTGATTACTATTTTTATTATGATTATTTGTTTTTATTCAATTGGTTACACAGTTAGTTGAAGATGGAAAACATTTAAGAAGGAAGTTTTATGTTGAATTTAACCCTGAGAAGGATGGAAAGCTATGGGAAGATTTTGTGTAGAGGAGTGCTCTCTGTTTTTAAAAGTATTACTTCAGTGGTTCTGTGAAAAGCATAGACTGAAAAATTTTGTGTCCTTTTGAGTCCTGTTTCCATATACCAGAGAAAAGATAATGGCAAATCAGTTGAGAATGTTAGCCAGTTGTGGAATGGATGTGAGAAGTGGTTGGATCCTGAATACTTTTTGAAGATAAAATTAACAGCATTGGAAGACAGACTTGATCTAAGGTATGAAATAAAAAACAAAAAAGGATTACTCCAAGATTTTTGTCCTCATTAGTCGAAAGGATAAATTTGTCTTTAAGGCACTTGGGACAATCAGATTAATTTTTTTTCCAAAATACCACATTATATTGAATATATCCCTCTGAAAATTCTATGATATCGTTTGGCTGTATCCCTACCCTAAAACTCATCTTGAATTGTAATCCAAATTGTAACCCCCACGTGTTGAGGGTGGGATCTTGTAGAAAGTGATTAGATCATGGGGGTGTTTTCCCCATGCTGTTCTCCTGATAGTGAGTGAGATCCATAAAAGCCCAAACTTCAGCTTCCACAATATATCTATGTAATTATTCTGCATTTGTATTCCCAAATCTAAAACAAATAAAGAAACAACAACTAAAATTGGGATCAGTCAACCTGGCCAGTGATTCTACAGCAGTAGCTAAAATCACCAGTGCACAAAGTTGAGGGAATGGAAAGGAAAAATAACAAAAATAGTCTGGAAACCAGAAACTGTATTGGCCCATTTTAAATAAAAAATATTTTATTGATTACTACTATTTTTATAATGAGATCTCATGATTTCTGATGGTTTTATAAGGGACTTCCCCCACCCCCGCCTTTACTCTTCACTTCTCTCTCCTGCTGCTATGTGAAGGACGTGTTTGCTTTCCCTTCTGCCATGATTGTCAAGTTTCCTGAGGCCTCCTGGGCCATGTGAAACTGTGAGTCATTTAAATCTCTTTCTTTTATAAATTACACAGTCTCAGGCAGTTCATTATAGCATGAACTAATAGAATCTACAAGGATGAGTGAATTGGTTTTGGTAAAATGTATACTGCAAACTTTATAAGTTACAGATTATTTAATAGAAAGATATAAAAAATAAGGGAAAGGTCTCAAACTAAAAAAAAAAAAACTGACCATGAAAAGTTAGTACTATCATAAGATAATAAATAATAAAGACATATATGAGGCCAACAAACGTGAAAAAATGCTCATCATCACTGATCATTAGAGAAATGCAAATCAAAACCATATTGAGATACCATCTCATGCCAGTTAGAATGGTGATCATCAAAAAATCTGGAGACAACAGATGCTGGAGAGGATGTGGAGAAATAGGAACACTTTTACACTGTTGGCGAGAGTGTAAATTAGTTCAACCATTGTGGAAGACAGTGAGCCAATTCCTCAAGGATCCAGAAATAGAAATTCCATTTGACCCAGCAATCCTTTTACTGGGTATATACCCAAAGGATTATAAATTGTTCTATTATAAAGACACATGCACATAGATATTCATTGTGGCATTGTTTGCAATAGCAAAGTCTTGGAATCAATGCAAATGCCCATCAATGATAGACTGGATAAGCAAAATGTGGCACATATACACCATGGAATACTATGCAGCCATAAAAAACGATGAATTTGTGTCCTTTGTAGGGACATGGATGGATGAATCTGGAAACTCACACACTAGGGTCTGTTTGGGCAGGGGCTAGGGGAGGGACAGAGTGGGGTGGGGAGGTTGGGGAGGGATAACATGGGGAGAAATGCCAGACATAGGTGATGGGGGAATGGAGGCAGCAAATCACCTTGCCATGTAAGTACCTATGCAGCAACCCTGCATGATCTGCACATGTACCCCAGAACCTAAAGTACAATTAAAAAAATAAAAAAAGATAATTTTCTCAATGCTGACTTTGAACAGCATTTACTGATACTATATTAATTTAAAAAGTAAATGTAAGTATGATATGAGCAATAAAAACTCAATTTTTACAAATATGCATGAATTTGTATATAAGTCTGTCAAACAATACATAGGATTGTTTCTTTTAAGTAACTTTTGTTTTCACCCTGTAATTTCGCCTGCATTTTCCAAATTGTCTGAAGAGAAAAATATAAATAGATAACAATTGAAATACTGAATATCAGGAAGTAGATCAGTTTATTACTTTACTATTATCAGTTTATTACTTTTAACTCAAAAAGTTACTTTCATTTCTACAATCACCTTATAAGTTTACCCAATATATTATATTGATAATATGATGGGTTTTTCCCTTTAAAATACTTTATATTAGGCATTTTTCAGTGCAGTATAAAGAACATATGGCTACCAGTTACAAATCCCTGACAAGATGTCATCATCACCTCCTCACACATATCTACCTATTATATTACCTCAGGCATTAGAAATCCTTCCAATTGTCTTATTTTAGCAAACTATCCACACACAGAGAAATTTGTAGGATGCAGCAATGTAAAGTTTATATCACCTTCTCCACATATTTTTATTTGTAAAACTACTATTTATAAGTATTTCTACATCTATTGAGATTGATATCATGTATTTTTGATGAAGGATCATACTATTGAAGCCTCAAGAATGCCAGCCAAATACTGTTGAGAAGGTACAAATATTATCTTGGTGTGGTTTCATTTAAATGATTTATGTCTGTTTAATCTAATGAAAAAAGACATAGAAAAACATAACAACTCTATAAAATAAAAATAAAAGTAATACAGAGAACAGAGCATAGTGGTTCTTATTGTAATTCTCAATTTTAAACAAAAGAAAAAGTCTGGCCAGATGCGGTGGCTCATGCCTGTAATCCCAGCACTTTGGGAGGCTGAGGTGGGCGGATCAGGAGGTCAAGAGATCAAGACTATCCTGGCTAACATGGTCAAACCCTGCCTCTACTAAAAATACAAAAATTAGCCAGGCATGGTGGCAGACAACTGTAATCTCAGCTTCTTGGGAGGCTGAGGCAGGAGAATTGCTTGAACCTGGGAGGCGGACATTTAATTGAGCGAGATTGCGCCATTGCACTCCAGCCTCAGCAATAGAGCAACACTTTGTCTCGAAGAAGAAAAGAAGAAGAAAGAAGAAGTAGAAGAAGGAAAAAAGAAAACTGAAGGGACTAAATCAGATTTGTAGTAAATACAAATACAAAGAAAAAAGGCATCTTTGAATTTTTTCTTGGCTATTTTCATTTCTTGAATACATAGTAGGTATGTATTGAATATCTTTTGGTTGATCAACAAGTAGTATTTAATATACGAGTATATTTTTAAACTGTGTTGCAGATGGAAATGATTTGGGAGATAATTTTGCCTAAAACTTTTATTCCAACATCAACAAAGAAAATCAGCTAAAGAATCAGTGAAAACACAGAGTAATCATGGTACAAGAAGATTGTTCTGGAACTAGGAGGAAACACTGAAGGCTTAATAAATTATATTCTTTGGCTTTCATTTAAGAACTTATTAAAGAAAAATGACTACCCTCAAAATCACTTTAGAGCTGACAAGGTCACACATTTCTCTTATAGCCACTGTAAGGACAGATGATATCTATCACTAGCTGATAAAATATTGTAAATAAATCCTGAAATCAATTGTCTAATTAATGATTGTAAAATTGTGCATTATAAGCTTGTATCCTTTTTTTTGAAATGATCATAGCAGATTTTCAATGGATGAGAAATTTCCAAAGAAGACTGAAACTTAAATTGGATACATAAATAATAATGCAAACTTTTACTATCGTCTACAATTTTTAGTGCTTCTTTTGCTTGTTTTCTTTTCTTTCTTTTTTTTTTTTTCCGTCTCACTCTGTTGCCCAGGCTGGAGTGGTGCAGTGGCACAATCTCACTCACTGCAACCTCTGCCTCCGGGTCAAGTGATTATTCTGCCTCAGCCTCCTGAGTAGCTGGGACCACTGGGATGTACCACCACACCCAGCTAATTTTTTATTTTGAGTAGAGACGAGGTTTCACCATGTTGGCCAGGATTATCTCAATCTCTTGATCTCCTGATCTGCCCGCTTCCGCCTCCCAAAGTGCTGGGATTACAGGCATGAGCCACAATGCCTGGCCTTGTTTCGTTTTTCTCACAGTCACGTTAGGGTCAGTAGTCTTCATTTCTAGCCCATCAGTGTACAGTGAAGTAAGTGGTTAAACTGGGATATAAGATTAGTGCTTATAATTCCAAATCATGCAATTGACTCCATCATTTATTGATTTGCTTAGTGTATGTTTACCAAACACCTATAAGGGGCTAGATATAGTCTAAACTCTAGAACATACCAGTAAAAAGGAGAGAATATTGATAAAATTTATGTCCCTGTGGAATGTACCTTATCTTGAAGGAAATAGGCCAAAAAATAGTAAGAAAATATATAGTATAATTTTGAATAAATATAAATTCTATAATAAAAGTAAAATAGTATTATGGTGTGGATAAATAACTGTGGTGTAAATGGAGATTTCTTTCACTAAGATTATCAGGAAATTGACATTTGAACAGAGTCCTTACATTGTAGGGAGGTAGAAATTTAAAGATTAAAAAGAAATCTTCATTTTAGAAATCTGAAATACTAAATGTAATGTCCTTGAAATAAATAAAAATAAAATTAAAAATCTTCAAAGGAGAGTCCTGGAAACAGAAGAGAGTGAACAAAAAACCGGGTGTCATCAGATTCAGAAAATGACAAAGACAAACTTTTTTTTCTATTTTTTGAGATTTATCTTTTGATAGTAATGGATGCCAGTGGGATACGAATGGATATAGGGTTAGCTGCTGTAGTTCAGGAAAAAGGTGTATATACCATATAGCATATATTATACATCTATAAACATAGTAATTAGAAAAAATAAATCACTTAGGAAGACAAATGACAATTTATTGACAAGTATTCTCTGACTTCTATCATGAATAAAATTTCCCTTTTCTAGTCACACTATTCTTAGCCTGCCTTATTCTATTATAGCAGACACAACCAACATATAAATATTAAGTATTTGTTAGCTTATTTTTCACTCCTTATTATAGACAAAATGTTGCATTCTTCAAACCCCAAATTCATATGTGGAAACCCTAATTCCCAAAGTGATGGGATTTGGAGGTGAGCCTTATGAAATGTAATCAGATTCAAATGAGGTCAGGAGAGCAAGGACTCCATGATTTAATCATTGTCCTTATAAGAAGAGGAAGAGAAGGCCAGAGGCCCCTATCTTCTCTTTCTACCATGTGAGGATACAGGAAGAAGGCATCTGTCCGCAAGCCAGAAAGAGGGCCTTCATCAGAACAGGATACGCTGGCACATTGATCTTGGACTTTCCATCCTCCACAACTGTGAGAAATCAATGTCTGTTGTCTAATCCATTCGGCCTACAGTATTTTGTTATAGCCGACTAAGCAGATGATAAAACAGAAATATACTTAGGTTTGGCTTAAGAATTATTCATATACCTAGATTATATCTTTGGCCTTTCCTCTCATCAAATCTTTTTGTCTCCTCTCATTTTTCTTTGCTAATTATATACCCTTTTCTGCAACATCTCAATTACATCTTGGGATTTATTTACAAAACATGTTTCTATAACTCTAAGATATTTATATCCAGCTCAGAACCCTCCTCCTAAATCAAGATGTATGTTTCTAACCAATTCCTAGATATCATGACTTGGAAAGACTATAGGAATTACAAACTCAACACATTTAAAATGGAACTCATCAGAAATTTACCATTTCTTCCAATGCTACTTTCTCAATTTCCTATGACATCTTGTTGTCAACAGAATACAAAAATTATCTACATTCTTCATTTTTCCATACACTGTGTAATGTAACTGCAGCTGCTGCCATCAAAAAGTGGAGTCTATCTTCCCATTCTTTGAATCAGAAGAGACATCAAGCTCTTCTGGCTTTCTGCATTCACTCTTTTAAAGATTTTATTATTTTAATTGACACGTAATAATTTTTTGTACATATTTATCAGGTATAGTGTGATATTACCTTACAGGTGCACAATGTGTAGTGATCAAATCAGGGTAATAAGCACATCCATCACTTCAAACATTTATCATTTATTTGTGTTGGGAACATTCAAAATCTTCTCTTCTAGCTATTTGAAAATGTACACTAAACTACTGCTACCTAAAGTCACCCCACCATGCTAAAGAACACTAGAACTTACTCCTCCAGTTTAGTGGTAATTTGTACCCTTAACTCAAACTTTCTTTATCCATCTCTTCCTGAGACCGGTTCCAGCCTGTAACACCCAGAATTCTACTCTTTATTTCTATGAGAGCAATTTTAATTCCCAGATATGAGGGAGAACATACAGTATTTATCTTTCTGTGTCTGGCTTTATTTTTACATAATATAATGTCCTCAAGAAATCATCCATGTTGGTGTGAATGACAGGATTTCATTTTTTGTGTGTGGCCAAATAGTATTCTATTGGATATATACAACACATTTTCTTTATCTATTCATCTGTTGATGGACACCTATGTTGATTTTATATTTACTTTATTGTGAATAATATTGCAATAAACATAGGAGTGTGGATATCTTTTTAACATACTGACTTCCTTTTCTTTGGATATATACCCAGTAGTGTGATGGCTGGATTATATGGCAATTCTATTTATAGTTTATGGAGGAGCCTACATACTATTTTCCATAATCACTGTATTAATTTTCATTCCTACCAAAGGTGTATAGGAGCTCTCTTTTCGCTGCATCCTTGCCAGCATTTTTTAAATTTTTTGTTTTCTGATGACATTATAACTGGGATAAGTTGATATCCCATTGCGGTTTTGAAAGGCATTTCTCTGATGATGTTGAGTGAAACTGAGCATTTTAACATATTTATTGGCTATAGTTTATCTTCTTTTGAGAAATGTTCATGCAGATTATTTGTCTCTCTTTAAATTGGGTTATATGGATTTTTTTTGATTTGGTTTCTGTTTTGCTATCGAGTTGAATTTCTTCTGTCAGATAAATAGTTTGCAAATATTTTCTCCCATTATGCTGATTATCTCTTCACTCTGTTGATTATTTCCTTTGCTGTGCAGAAGCTTTTTAGTCTGATATAATCCCATTGGTCTATTTTTCCTTCTGTTGCCTCTGCTTTTGTGGTCTTATCTATAAAATCTTTCTTCGGACCAATGTCTTAAAACATTTACCCTGTGTTTTCTTCTAGTAGTTTAATGGATTCAGGTCTTATATTAAGGCTTTTGTTGTTGTTGTTGGAGTCTTGCTCTGTTGCCCCAGCTTCAGTACAGTGGTGCAAACTCATCTAACTGCAGCCCGCACCTCCCAGAATCAAGCAATTCTCCTGCCTCAGCCTCCCAAGTAACTGGGATTAAAGGTGTGCACCACCACACCCAGTTAATTTTTGTATTTTTAGTTGGGAAGGGATTTCATTATGATGGCCAGCCTAGTCTTGAACTCCTGACCTCAAGTGATCTGCCTGCCTCAGCCTTCCAAAGTGCTGGGATTACAGATGTGAGCCGCCGTGCTCAGCCTTACCTTAGATTTTTATTCCATTTTATTTTTGTAGATGGTGAGAAAGAGGAGTCAAGTTTTATTCTTATGCATATGAATATTCAATTTCTCAGCACCATTTATTGAAAGTCTGTTCTTTCCCTGACATACGTACTTGGCATCTTTGTCAAAAGTCATTTGGCTATAAATATATGGATTTATTTTTGGGTTTACTGTTCTATTAGTTTACATGTCTTTTTTATGTCAGTACCATGCTGTCTTGGTTACTATAGCTTTGTTATATGTTTTAAAGTCAGGTATTATACATTATGCTTCCAGCTTTGTTTTCTTTTGGTCAGGATTGCAATTGGCTATTTGATTTTTTTTGTGGTTTCTTATAAGAATTAGGATTGTTTTTATCTTAATTTCTGTGAAGAATGTCGATGATATTTTGATAGAGATTATATTAAATCTGTGGATCATTTGGGATAGTACGGTCACTTCAACAATGTTCATTCTGCCCATCCATGAATCTACTGTTAAACCTTATTTGCTATGAGAACAGGCCTACTCTTATAAGGATGAGAGACCACAGTGACTGCAGCCTAGTAATCTCAGGTAAGGCCATCCTAGAAAAGCCAGCACCCAGGTTGACCTACTAGCTGAGCATTGATACATGAGAAAGTCCAGCCAAAATGAGATGAACAGCAGGTTCATGAGCTAAGTATGCCTGGTGTTTTAAGCCATGGGGTTTTGGATTATATCATTACATAGCAATGTCTAACTAGTTGATAAAATACCTCCCTTAGAATAAAAGCAAAATGCTTTCCTTTATTTTCAAGCCTTTACAAAGCTTGGCTTTTGTTACCTCTCCTAGCTGTCACATAATATCTCTTCCCTTTAATCACGATTAGGCTCCTGACCCACTGGCCCCCTTGCAGTTTTCCAAGAATAGCAGGTCCTTATGTTTTGTCTGGAAGATTTGTCTTCATATATTACACGTCTCACTCTCTTTAATACAAGGTTCTGTTTCAATGTCAACTGCTCTAAAAGGTTTCAAATTGACCACCATATCTAAAATAGCAGCACACCTCTATCTTGCTTCATTATTTTAATATTTCTTCACTTTTATAATGGAATCTATTGTATTTGTCATTACACTATATGCCTATTTATTTATTTATTCTGTTGTTTTTCTTCCTTATTGGTACTTAAGCTCCATGGGGGCAAGAATGTTGTCTTTTGTACTAATATTTCTTTTGTGCCTCAAAGAGAGTCTAGCATATATGTGCTCAATGTATAGTTATTGAATAAATAAATTATAAATAAGTAAACTTGCTTCAAGTCAGAAACTAGTCTACTATTAGAGAATAAACTCAAGTCCCTCTTCCAGTCAATCTTAGAATTGTTGAAAGAAAATAGAGTTATTTTGTTTAAGATAGCCATAGGCAATTTTGTTTGGCACATGATATATTTCTCTCATGGCATAATACCAAATCTTTACTTGAATCAAATGTTCCTGACCAAAATAAACTCAGAAAGAAAGATTACCACAAGTATTTTATATATTTCTAAGATTACTATAACATCATAAGTCCTCTTCAATCAATTTTATAGTTTATTCCTGACATATTCCTATATATTTATATCCATATGACTGGGAGTAGAAAGATGATATATAAAAGGGAGTGTTGAAGAGTGTTATATAAATGACGTAGTTTAGATTTTCCATATCCAACTGTATGTTTGCTCTTAGAAAATGATCATCTTTATTATCTACCATAAATACTAAAGAAACTTTGTGTTTAACTTAATATTCTTCACCTTTCTCACCTAGTTCTGTAATTACAGAGGTGCAAATTTCAGATGCAAATTTGCTCAACAAAGAAATTCTAAATCAACCAAGTGAAAATTAAATTATTAAAGGAGGACCAATTTATAAATATTTGAACACTCAAAAGGCATCTAAAATCTCAGTCCTTCCTTGGATATAAGCATACAATGAAGAGGAGGGCAAAAATTATTCTTATTTTATTTTTATATAACATATATAAAACCATTACTATGTTGCAGACAATCTTCTAATGCCTTTACATAGTGTGATGTAGTGTTCCATTTACCTGTTGCTACATAACAAAATTCTCCACAAATCAGTGGAATTTTTATTATATATACGTATCAGAATTTCAACATGCTACAATAGAAATGGCTCATAATCTCTGCTCCATGACACCTGAGGTGTGTCAGAGATGTGAAAATGGATACAACAGCCCAGTTAGGAACATACATTGTGGGGCTTTTTTTCTCCACAATGCATCTCCTGAGGATGAAATATTCCATATATGTCTTTCACTTACTTTTCTGCTACCTGGAATAAAATTGCTGGAATAGCTGGGTACTGAGCAGTATTGTTCTTTCTCCAGGGAGTCATTCTATATTACTAGTTTGGAATTTTTCATAGTATGGCAATCTCAACAAGGCTGAACTTTATATCTAGTGTCTTGCTTCCTATAGAATGAATGATTTGAGAAACAGTAAGTGTTAAATAATAGACTGGAAAGGTCTGTGTCTAGAACTTTTTAGATCCTTAACTTCCACCATATTCTACTGACCAAAATTGTCATAGCTCTTACTCATATTTAAAGGGAGGCACAATAGAGCTTTCTTAATACAAAAAAAAAATCATTAAAAAAATCTCATTGTAGTTTTGATTTGTATTTTCCTGATAATTACTGATGTTAAGCATTTTTTTCATATGTTTTTTGGCCATTTGTAGATCTTCTTTTGAGAATTGTCAATTCATGTCCTTAGCCCACTTTTTGATGGGATTGCTTATTTTTTTCTTGATAATTTGTTTGAATTTGTTGTAGATTCTACATATTAGTACTTTGTCAGATGTATAGACTGTGAACATTTTCTCCTTCTCTGTGGGTTGTCTGTTTACTGTTGATGGTACTTTTTGCCATGCAAAGCTCTTTAGTTTAGTTAAGTCCCTGCTATTTATTTCCATTTTTGTTGCATTTGCTTTTGGTTTCTTGGTCGTGAAATCCTTGCCTAAGTCAAGGTCTAGAAGGGTTTTTCCAATGTTAACTTCCAGAATTCTTATAGTTTCAGGTCTTAGATTTAAAGCCTTGATCCATCTCGCATTGATTTTTTTATAAGTTGAAAGAAGAGGATCCAGTTTCATTCTCCTATATGTGGCTTGCCAATTATCCCAGGGCCATTTGTTGAAAATTGTGTCCTTTCCCACTTTATGTTTTTGTTTGCTTTGTCAAAGATCAGTTGGCTGAAAGTATTTGGATTCACTTCTGGGTGCTCTGTGCTATTCCATTGGTTTATGTGCCTATTTGTACAACAGTACGATGCTGTTTTGCTGACTATGGCCTTATTGTATTGTTTGAAACCAGGTAATGTGATGTCTCCAGATTTATTCTTTTTCCTTAGTCTTGCTTTGGTATGTGGGCTCTTTTTTGGTTCCATATGAATTCTGGGATTGTTTTTTCTAATTCTGTGAAGAATGATGGTGGTATTTTGATGGAAATTGCATTAAAATTGTAAATTGCTTTTGGTACTATGATCACTTTTACAATATTGATTCTACCTATCCATGAGCATGAAATGTGTTCCATTTGTTTGTGTCATCAATTATTTCTTTTAGCATTGTTTTGTAGTTTTCCTTGCAGAGAGGTATTTTACCTCCTTGGTTAGGTCTATTCCCAATTTTATTATTATTTGCAGCTATTGTGAGGGTGGTTGAGTTCTTGATTTGATTTTCAGCTTGGTTGATGTTGGCGTATAGCAGAGCTACTGACTTGTGTACATTGATTTTGTATCCTGAAACTTTGCTGAATTCATTTACCAGTTTTAGGAGCTTTTTGGAGAAGTATTTAGGGTTTTCTAGGTAAACAATCATATCATCAGCAAACAATGACAGTTTGATTTCCTCTTTACTTATAGGAATGCCCTTTATTTCTTTCTCTTGTGTGATTGCTCTGGCTAGGACTTCTAGTATGATGTTAAAGAGCAGTGGAGAGAGTGGGAATCTGTGTAGAATCCTTGTCTTTTTCCAGTTCTTAGAAGGAATGCTTTCGGCTTTTCCCCATTCAGTGTTATGTTGGCTGTAGGTTTTTTATAGATGGCTTTTATTACATTGAGATATGTCTCTTGTATGCTGATTTTATGGAAAATTTTAATCATAAAGGGATGCTGGATTTTGTCAAATACTTTTTCTGCATTTATTGAGATGACCATGTGACTTTTGTTTTTAATTCTGTTTATGTGGTGTATCACATTTATTGACTTGCATATGTTAAAACATCTCTGCATCCCTGGTGTGAAACCCATGAGTTCTAATGGATTTTATGTATATATATATATATATATATATATACACACACACACACACACATATATACATATACATATATATACATATATATATACACATATACATATACATATATATATGTATATGTATATATATGTTATTGGATTAGGTTAGCTAGTATTAAGGATTTTAGCATCTGTGTTTTCATAGATACTGGTCTATAGTTTTCTTTTTGGGTTATGTTCTTTCCTGGTTTTGGTATTAGCTATAATCAAAAAAATAAAATATTAATAGATGTTGGCTTGGATGTGGTGAAAAGGGAATACTTCTACACTGCTGGTGGGAATGTAAACTAGTACAACCACTATGGAAAACAGTGTGGAGATTCCTTAAAAATCTAAAAGTAGAACTACCATTTGATCTAGCAATGCCTCTGCTGGGTAGCTACTCAGAGGAAAAGAAGTCATTAAACAAAAAAGATATTAGTCCTTTGTCAGAATACCAGAATACCACATTGAGATACCTTTGCCCACCAGTTAGAATGGCAATTATTTAAAAAAATCAGGAGACAACAGATGCTAGAGAGGATGCGGAGGAACAGGAATGCTTTTACACTGTTGGTAGGAATTTAAATTAGTTCAACCATTGTGGAAGGCAGTGTGGCAATTCCTCAAAGATCTAGAAATAGAAATGCCATATATATATATATATATGATAGAATACTTATGATAAGTGTTATATATGATATTATATATTATATATATGATCAAATATATATATATATATGATAGAATACTTAATCAGGCATAATAAGGAATGAATTAATGGCATTCTCAGCAACCTGGATGAGACTGGAGACTATTATTCTATGTGAAGTAACTCAAGAATGGAAAGCCAAACATCTTATGTTCTCACTCATTAGTGGAAGCTAAGTTGTGAGGATGCAAAGACATATGAATGACAGAGTGGACTTTAGGGACTCAGGAGGAAAGGGTGGGAAGGGGGCGAGAGATGAAAGACCATAAATTGGGTGCAGTGTATACTGCTCAGGTGATGGGTGCATCACAACCTCACAAATCACCACTGAAGAACTTATTCATGTAGCCAAACCACCAGTTCCCCAATAACCTATGGAAATAAAATAATCATTTAAAAAATTCACAATTTTTTACAGTCTCATGCTCTAACAACTGGACTAATTGAAAAATTTTAATACTCCAGACTTTGCCCTCTAGTCACATATTATTTACAATTTTTTTCTCATGAATAATACATGGACATTCTCTTAAAATGCCAGAAGACTTATTCTATTATGATATCAGATTCAGATTCATGGTCCAAGAATTTATCTAAATAAATTCCTGATGCTAATGAAGCACACTGTGTATAGTTTTTCTCAATCTCAAGACCAGTGAACTAACACTCAACATATAATAGTGCAAAAGAAATAAAATAATTTTAATATACACTCCCATTCAAAAATGGGAAAGTGGAAAAGCTCACTCACTGCAGTCACTGACCCATGACAATTCTGAAATTCACCTAGGCCCATAATGTCAATGCTTTGTTTAAAGTCTCTTATTAGGACTCCTAAGAAAAAGAAATTATCACATCACATCTCTTTACTATGTCCTCCAAATTATTGATTATTCCCTCTGAAACATCTTTCTTTTTCCATAAGAAATAGCCTGTTTTACACTGAGTAATTCTCTCATTCTGCTTTCTGTCTATAGAAGATTGAGGGTCAATAAGCCATTTTTAAATTCATGTTACTGCTGCCCCTTTTGAAGCTGATGCATAATTCATAAAAAAAATTGGGGGGCTGGGCACAGTGGCTCATGCCTGTAACCCCAGCACTTTGGGAGGTTGAGGCGGATGGATCACCTGAGATCAGGAAGTCAAGACTAGCCTGGCCAACATGGTGAAACCACATCTCTACCAAAAATACAAAAATTAGCCTGGAATGGTGATGAGTGCCTGTAATCCCAGCTGAGAGGCCAAGGAAGAGAATCTTGAACCCAAGAGGCAGAGGTTGCAGTGAGCCGAGATCACACCACTGCACTCAAGTCTGCATGACAGAGTGAGACTCTGTCTCAAAAAAAAAAAAAAAATTGTGAACATCTTGTTTTTTAAATTCTTATCAATTTAATATCACGCCTGAAAAAAATTTCAAAATAGGGCTATATTCTACCTGGAACCTGGTATGAGTCTGTTAAAAAATGGATTTAAGATTCTGAAAATCTTAACAGATTCTTAGAAAAATGGAATATAATTAAACTAAACAGCTTCCATACAGCAAAAGAAACTATCATTAGAGTTAACTGGCAACCAACAGAATTTGAAAAAATTTTTGCAATTTACCCATCTGATAAAGGACTAATATCCAGAATTGAAAAAGAACTTAAACAAATTTACAAGAAAAAAACAAACAACCCCATCAAAAAATGGGCAAGGGATATGAACAGACACTTCTCAAAATAAGACATTTATGCAGCCAACAAACATATGAGAAAAAGCTCATCATCACTGGTCATTAGAGAATTGCAAATCAAAACCACATTAGATACCATCACACACCAATTAGAATGGTGATCATTTAAAAAATCAGGAGAAAGATGCTGGAGAGGATGTGAAGAAATAGGAACACATTTACACTGTTGGTGGGAGTGTAAATTACTGCAACCATTGTGGAAGACAGTGTGGCAATTTCTCAAGGATCTAGAAATAGAAATACCATTTGACCCAGCAATCCCATTACTGGGTATATGCCACCAAAATTATAAACCATTCTATTATAAAGACACTTGCATACACATTTATTGCGGCACTGTTCACAATAGCATAGACTTGGAACAAACCTAAATGCTCATCAATGATAGACTGGATAAAGAAAATATGGCACATATACACCATGGAATACCACGTAGCAATAAAAAAGGATGAGGTTATGTCCTTTCAGGGACATGGATGAAACGGGAAAACAACATTCTCAGCAAACTGACACAAGAACAGAAAATCAAACACCACATGTTCTTGCTCATAGGTGGGTATTGAACAATGAGAACACATGGACAGAGGGAGGGGAACATAGCACATCGAGACCTGTCGGCCATTGGGGAGGGACTAGGGGAGGGGTAGCAGGGTGTAAGGGTATTGAGGAGGGATAGCATTAGGAGAAATACCTAATATAGATGACGGGGTGATGGATGCAGCAAACCACTCTGGCACTTGTATATGTATGTAATAAACCTGCAGGTTCTGCACTTGTACCCCAGAACTTAAAGCGTAATAATAAATAAATAAATAGGATCTTAACAGAATCTCAGTGGTGAGGTTCTATTCGGTTTTCCTTTAAGATTCTTACAGGATTTTTATATGGCTAAAATGATTTATGAATGGACACTATAGCTTTCTCAGAACTTGCAAAGGATTAGAAAATTTCACCTTTAATCTGTTTTAACTCCCATTAACATCATATTTTATTACTATAGATTTGATTTTTGTCTTGTGATCTTCTTAATTCAAGAACCATTTTGCTCTGAAAAAATTGTTACGCCTTATTTACTTTTTCTAAATTCTACTTAAGAATCAAATAATTTCTTTTAGTACATTTTCTATTTTCTTTGTTCATATAAGGAAAAGAGTGGTATTTTGTATATTCTGCCTGGTAACTTCCTCAGCCATATCCACAAGTTTATTAGGTGTGCTCTCTATTTTCCAGGTTATCACAGAAGACAATATTGCTAATCTGCCACTATATAACAAGTCTCAGCTTTCTTTCCACCTTTTAATATTTTCTTATAAATAAACTTTATGTTTTAGAATAGTTTCAGACTTACAGAAAAGTTAGAGAGCTGTCTAGATCCCTCACCCTGTTTCCCTCATAATTAATGTCTTACATTACTGTGGTACATTTGTTATCACTAAAGAACCAGTATTGGTATATTTCTATTAACCAAACAGAACATTTTATATGAATTCTACTAGTGTTCCCTTGGTCTGTTTTTCTGTTCCAAGATACTATACAGGATATCTGATGTACTCTGTGAAGGCAACTCCTCTAAAGTGTACTTTTTTTTTTTTTTTTGAGATGGATTTTTGCTCTTGTTGCCCAGGCTGGAGTGCAATGGCACAACTTCTGCTCACAGCAACCTCCGTCTCCCTGGGTCAAGCAATTCTCCTGCTTCAGCCTCTGGCATAGCTGGGATGACAGGTGTATGCCACTACACCCAGCTAAGTTTATATTTTTAGTAGAGATGGGGTTTCACCATGTTGGTCAAGCTGGTCTCAAACTCCTGACCTCAGGTGATCCACCTGCCTTGGCCTCCCAAAGTGCTGAGATTACAGGCGTGAACCACCAGGCCCGGCCAAAGTCCACAATTTTTTGATTTGGAATCTTTAGCCCCTACCTAATGTATGCTATTTTAAAATAATTAAATATTTGTTGAAATAAACTACACAGATAAAACAATTATTTTCTGGCCCTGAAACATCAAAATGCATTATGTCTCAAAGCTGAATAGCCAGAGAAATAATAACAAATTTGTGGTTGGCAATATTAAGCATTGAAGTTCATTTGCCTATGCTTCTTATAAATACAACTGTGAATGATCATAGCAAATAAACCAGAAATTAATAATTTTCTGAAATTATTAATTGCATGTGCTTGCGCATGTCTCTCTGTCTGTTTCTCTCAAGTTTCTTTATTAGCTTGTCCTTGGTTGGCTGTAATTAAGAAACTAATCCACTAGAGGCATGCTCAGTTTCTTCTGATTGCTCTAATATATCATTTTCATTTTTGTTCTTTTAATTATATTTCTTCCGCTAGATTTCTACAACTACAAGCTAGAAAGGTGAAAGTTTAATAAACACTTAACCACCCTGTTAAAGTCTAATATATAATTGAAACTATGTTGGTCTCAGTCCTTGCTAGTTAAAAAAAGAGATGGAAGAAGAGTGAATCAATTTTGCTTTCCAACACTGTGAAGATGATTTTTAGTAGTACTTAAGAACTAAAAGAGGAAAAGTGATTGATAAGGTAATTAAATGATAAAAAGTATCAGGCAAGCATGCAGAAAAAGTACAAATGAGGAAAATGATCAAGTATGCTTGATCTAAAAAATTACAGTATCAAGTCATATAAATTATAATTCTTGAAACAGAAAAGAAATCTGTTCTTTGCCTATAATTTTTTAAATGCTCTTTTTAGGAGACAATCACTGTAGTTATGGTTTCTTTTTCTCTAAATTGTTCCTTCCCTTCCATTAGTGTCACAATTTTGAAGAAGGTATTTTCTTCATCATCCATGCCATTTTTTTCCAGTTGGTTTTATGACTATTGTTCTGAAACTTTAAAAATATTAATATTAATAATTTCAATTTCTTTTGTTTTTCATAATTTTCTTTGCAATTATTACAGGTATTATGCAAACCAACCACATTATTATGGAGCAATGTATAGCCTCGCATGTACTAGACAAAAAAATTAATAGTTGTTACTGATTACAGGCATTAGATTAGGGTAGTATTTCATACCTAGGTGAATCCAAGACTTTGCAGTTTTAATAGGATAGTCTATGCTAGTAAGCCTTAGTGACTAAATCAGTGATATTAAATTAACTTTGTAGAATGTAAGTCTTTCAGGTTACTAGAGCATTATTTAGAAATTTGCTTTTCTAGAAGCAAAAGTTTTGATATTGCCTAACAGTTTAAACTATTAATATAGTTATTAAATAAGATACTGGTCTTTAGTAACTCTATTCATGTTATAGGAAGACCTTGAAACCTCCTTGACCTGCTCTTAAACATATTCTGACTCTGTTGCACTTTCAGTTGATTGTCCTGGTTCTCTCAATAAATAAACTCTTACTGCCTGGACCCTGTCCCACTGCATTGTGACACATTCTATGCTTTGCTTAGTAGATTCACTTTAAATATTTGCCTAGAGGGATCCAGCCCCCACAATGAATCACCATTAGCACGCTGCATGGGCCATCTTCAGATGATATAGGAAAGATGCATTCAGACAATGATGTTTTAGATACTAAGAAGAGAAAACGATTCAAAAGATATACATTAACAGGCTCTGATTTGAGTTTGGATGTAAAGTGGCAGATTTTAACACCAACTTTGTAAAAAGCGAGTGAACATATTTTGAGACATTTTAATTATATTTCATATTCATTATGTTGGTATTTTGAAAGTATCCTGAAATTAGAAAAGGATCTGAAAGGCCCAAAGAAACTGTTTTTATTATTAAGAGATGCCACTAAATACTGAAGAGTGTTTAATATGCAAATGATTATGACATATTATTAACATTCTAGACAAATCTATTTGAGATTTTCCTCAACAAGTAAAGGGATTGCTGATTATAATCAAATAAATAATAATTGCTCATTAGACTTGCAGTACTGTACTGGATTCAAACTCATTAATTTAAACACAGTAATTATTTTTGGAATGCATACTAGGTAAAAGTACCATTTTAGGTAGTCAGAGAAAACAAAATCAATTTAGTTCATCCTTCAGTTAACAATCTAAATCCTCACCATCAACTACCTCCCCTCCCCTGACTTTTCTGTACTCTCATAAGTTATAATTCAACTCCGTCTATTCTATTTTATAAAACTTACAAGGCCTAACATGACTGATGAAAACCAAGAATAATAACTATGTTCACATTACATTTATGACCAATCTTAAGTGGGCCCTTAACATTGCTTAGGAAACATGCAATATCAGTTGCTCTCTGTCCTCCTCCTTCATATGACTATTTCTGACCTTTTTCTTTTTCCTCTTGCCTCAATACCCCCTTCCAATTCTCAGTCATACCTGTCAACTTTGCATTCTATCTCCCTTAGAGGAAAAAGAAAGTAAAGGAGTCAATTAGAAGACACGGTTAATATGCCAAAGAATCTCACTCTTGTGTAGTCCCCTCCTTTGACTATAGGCAGAGTCTCTGATCTACTTCTACTAAGGAAAATATGGAAAGGGAATGGGACGTCAATCACATTATAAGGAAAAGGTGAAGGGATTTTGCAGATGTCATTAAGATCTCTAATCACTGGATTTTCCCCCTAATTTATTTATTTTTCTTAACTGACAAAAATTGTATGTGTAAGGCCGATAGCCTCGCCAGGAGCCGGATGGACAATAATCACCCCCTCCGCACCTGATAACACTTATCAGGAGGCCGGACGTCCTACTGGCACCTGCCTTCTCCATGCAGGCTCCCCACACCCACTCCTGCATTTCACCCATAGCCCCACACTCAGCACTAAATCATACTGTCAGCCCAAAATTCAAAAATCCCGCCGAGAGCCTGACCAATAGCAGCTCGCCAAGTCCGGGTCCAGTCTCTCTCTCTGACCAATACAGGTGCCCATGCTTTGTTACCTTCTCCAGCCCACCTGTCCATAGCCCTGCGGGACTACAAATGGCAACTTGCCAAGTCCAGGTCCAGTCTCTCTATGACCAATGCAGTTGCCCATGCTTTGTTTCCCCACTGACCAATCTACTGCCCTCACCCCCTATAAAATGCCATGCCCAGAACGGCCAGGCGTGACTTCTCTGGCCTCTCTCTCTCTCCCTCCCCTGGGGCCACAGAACCTTGCCCAGGAGCTAAATAAACTGGAATTTAATTTGTCTCGTGCTGGCCTCAGTTTCCTCATTTTAAAGTCGGCAATATCCTTACAAGAATAACCTTACATTTGGTGCCGGAAACTCGGGAGGAGTTGTAAGACCCCTCCTGGAGAAACTGACTCCACCACCCAGAGCCGGATCAAGGAGCCGCTCCGACACAAGGTGAGACTTCTGCCCCCCATAACCTCTACCGTTGCTTGCTCTGTGGACTCCCTGTCCGTAATCATGGCCACATCAGGGATTCCTTCCCGCCGAGGGCCCAGGGACCCGGCGCTGTCCCGAGGACCCGAGTGCAGAGGAGACGTCCCTACACTCTTGTCTTCCCCCCCCCCCCGTAAGGGGTTCCTCAGGGTCAGGAATCTGAGGGAGACGTCCCCACCTTCCTGAACCCTCACTCTCACCGTGGGCCCAGGGCCCTGGGGTTAGCCTCTGGTGTTCGGTGTTCGGTAGTGCGGCTTGGGACGCTGAGCTGTCCTGCTGACCATCACAGCAGCAGCGGCTGAGGTTTGGGTAATCAGAAGCCTCGTTTACAAGCCCCTGCCGGCCCTGTTCAGGAGCGAGACCACACCCCCGGCTCACTATTTCAAACTAGCTCATTGGCATACAAGCTCCCCCTGAGGTACTCTCAGTTTTTCCTTTCTAACCCCTAGCGAGCGAGTGAGTGAGTTTATGTGTAGTCCCATGGCCTGATGGCTACGGGGCTTGTGTGGGCCTCACCCCGCGGTTCCACGGGGACATCATAAGGCATAACAGTGATTCACTTCAGGACCAAGAGTTCTAAAGTGACCAGGCCCGGGGGTTATACGGGTACACCTTAGCCAAGATGACCTGAGACATCCCTCCGGGGACGTGGCCAGGAAGGCATCAGACTGGTCTCCCACTTGGGGGGCACCCATCCTTTGTCAATCCTACATGTGGTTCTGTCTGTATTGTAGATTCACCAGTTTTGTTAATCTCCTGTTAGCTGAGGCACAGTGGCTTAGGTCTGCTTCCCTTAAAGTAACGGATATCCTACAGTGGGTGACAGACCACTGGCTGCAGGGGACCTTTATTAACTTCACGTCTATAGAAATAACTCTGTTCTCCTTTTTCCTATTACTCTTCTTATAT